>JAECWM010000147.1:2700000-2930000 GCA_018150695.1 Drosophila oshimai | reverse complement strand
TAAACAAATTTTTCTTAAAAATCAACATCTAAAACAATAAAAAATAAAACGTAGCATTTTGTTACATTTAAATATATTTTTGTATATTTATTTAAAAAAAGTGAAATTATTTCAAATTTAATTCTTATCCAGGAAATACAAAAAATGTAAGTTTAAAATAAGTTAGAAGTTCAAAGAGCACTTACAAGTTTGGTCATCGAAAAAGCTGAGTTTCCCGTTTGCTTATAATGCTTTAAAGCAGACAAAAGGAGGCTGGGAAATAGAGAGTGCAAACTAACTAAAATATATATTATGTGCTGTGTATACAAAAACGAAAACAATTTTGCGGCGCGATAAACGAATTTCCCGGCATTTGTTTTTGCTTGCCAGCTGCTCTCCACTCCTTGGATCCTTGGCTCCTTGGCTCTTTGGCCCTAAAAAGGATTTTGGCAGCAAAAGGCGAGTCAAGGATAACATGGCAACATTTCGCAGATTCGCAGGCAACAGCAGAGGGGCTGGCCCAAAGCGGCAAGGCGGCAGTGGTTCTGACACGGGTCCAGATTGCACTTCCCCATTTTCCATTTCCCAGACGACGATTGCCAACTAACTGCCACCGAAAAGAACGCTTCAAAGGAGTAGGACTTGGGCCAGGATAAGATCTAATCGGAGGGGAAAACTGCAATTAGTCAAATGAACAGGACGTGAACCATATTTCACAGGGATAAGACAACTTTTGACTTATAGCACGGCCAAGTCAACAAACTTTTTCACAATTTATGCTGGCCAAGTTATTGACTTGCCTAAAGAAATTGCGTGGGCCCGTTGGCCACATTCATCATACACGCTTTAAATCAAATTAAATGCCCAGAGTTTAATTCCCAAAACAATCACAAACTTTACCCATAAAAATATAAAAAAAATAACCATCATGTCCTTAAACCACAAAACCCACTGCAGGAAATATGAAAGAAATTAAAAATAATAGCGCACATAAAACCACAAGCTGCCTAGGGGAGGCTGGGAAATTAAGCGTGAAAAAATCAGTGAAAATGCCTGGAAAATAGAGAAGAGCAAAACCCACACTGACTGACTGACTGGATGTCTGGCTGACTGGTTGACAGTTGCGTCTGGCCTTGGAAATCATACCATTTCACCATTCAGGCGCGTTTAATTTCGAGCATTAAGGATATCTCAGTCCGAGGTTGTTTACATGCGTGTGTGCACACACAGCAAATAATGAATGTAAAAAGTAAGAAATTCACTTTCATTTTTTCCATTAAGAAAACAAATAAAAGATAGGTAGGTTTGTTTATAATTAAACTAGTTATTAACATGAGTATTTTTTTCTTTAGTATTTTAAGTAGGATATATTTGTATTCAATAAATCAATTTTGATTATCTTTTTGATCTGTTTTCTTAACTAAAAATTCCCACAGAAAAATTATATTTATTATATTAGAATTATGGATTTGTTTTGCTCTTTTGTTTCAAGTGCACATATGCATATTTGTCTGTTAGCGCTTTTGTTTATCTTGAATTTGCCTGTCGCCTTTTTGTATTTTTTACACTTTTTCGCCATATTTATTATCATGTCGGTTTCGGTTTGCGTTTCCGCTTCCGCTCTTTTCCCGCTCTAATGAAAACCTCCAACTGTCCCTTTTTTTTGGGTCTGGCATGGCAAATTTTTATTATGTGATTATGCTCGAGTTTAGCGCCCATAGCACCGAGGTCTATCCCAGGAATTCCTGGGCTTTTCCTTTTCCATTTTCCATTTTCCGCCTGTTCCCTGCTGACTGTTTGACCGGCGGCAGGATTTGGCCTTTTGCTTGAATATGTTTGTTGTTTTGGTTATGGCTTTTCCTTTCCTTTTTTTTTTTGTTAGCTTATTTTTGCTTTAAAGCTTTTGTCATTTCTTGCGGGTGAATGTCTTTGGATCAGGACCCTGCGTTGTCGTTTTAAATTACATTGTTACAAGTGTATTGCTTCTGTTTTCTGTCATCTTTTTGCAGGCAATTTCTTGGCAGAAAGACTGATTTATAGGAGTGGCTAAGCCTGCTCGTAAGGTTAAAGTTCAGGCAGTAGATCAGGTTTTGGCCATTATAATTGGTTGGCCAATGCACTTCACCCACTCTTCACTGGCCACTCATTTGACCAGAATTCTCTGTAACTGTAACAAAAACATTACTTTTCACGTATTTTTTTTTATCAGTCTTTCGAAAGAAGTGGGTCATAGGGGCCTCTACAAGAAACGATTTAGAAAACTTGTTACGTCGGGCAAAAATAAATTTGCGTGAACGGTAAAATTCACATGTTCATATGACAAATTTTTTATTATTCAAAAAATAATTGTCGTCTTAATTAAATGTTTCCTTTGGCTCTTTAGTAATTTAAATTTAAAATTTAACTTAAGAGCTTAACGCACTCGTTGGTCACGCTCAAGTTTTTAACTAAAATAGCTATAGCAGGGAAACTAAATTAAAATCCATAGGCCTTGATTGCCCTTCTCTGTAAACAACAATCGTCAGTATAAATACTTGGGCGTCACTTTAGTTAAGCAAAGTCCATTGCTTCTCGAGCATTCCATAAATATTTTGGGCTACTTCAAGTGCTAGATTTAATTGTATATATGTATATATATTCTTATATATGTACAAGAAAGAGCTGGGCAAACAAACACATCACAAAGCAAACATCTAGAGCGATGCCATTAAAAAGCATTTCCAACTTAAGAGCACAGCGGGTGCGGAAAATGTGGGAAAAGCGGAAAATTGGGGGAAAATTGACTGTTGGTGGCATTGTGCGAACAGTGTTTTCGGTACGCAGTAATTAACTGGTCTGTCACATAAGTCGCATTAACACAATGTTATAAATGTTCTTGCAGCTGCTCCTTCCTCTACTTCTTCATCATCTTCCTCTTCTAGTGCCAAACATTGCATGTCAGGCACATTAAGTATACGCCACATGCGACGCATTTACATAGATTTGCAATGTTCGTGGCATACGAAATGGCAGGCAGCTTATTAATTCCACTTCCACGTGACTGGTGCGTGTGGGTTAAGTTTTTGTTTTTCCGAAACTTTTGTCTTCAACTTTTGTGAATCTCTGCCATGCAAATTCATTAAAGCCTTATCCTGTTTTATGGTTTATCCTGTTGGTGGCGGGTTAATTAAATTGCCATGTGAGCAGCGGCCGTGAATTGAGTTAATTTGCGCAAATCCAATGCACAATCAAAGCCGCAAATTATCTTCCATACTTTCCCTGTTGGCCATGTGCACAATTTTATCCTCGTTTTTTTTTCAGCGTAAATTGAGCGGGTAAAACTGCGGCAAAAAAAAAAAAAACAAGGAAAATATAATTCCGGTTGCCTTTTGATTTAATTTTGCGGCTGTTCGCCGTGACAAACTGCTATAAATGGAAAACCGGAATGCAGCAGATGGAGCAGAAAAACGTTAATGTTCAATTAATGATTGCAGCTTGAGTTTGAAATGGCGAAAAAAGTTTCAATTTATGACAACATCGTTTTTAAGTGGCATGTCATACGATTTTTTTGGTAAATTAAGAATGTGTTTCTTTTCTCTACAACTTAAGGAACATTGTAAACAATGTGTACAACCAATCCTTGCAGAATCGATTGTCAATATAAATGTAAGATAAGAAGCGGATCATCTCTTCATATGGAAAATCCCACCTAAACTTCCTGCTGATTATCAATTCTGTGTGCTTGTGATTGCCACAACATGTTCTACCAGTTGGTTAAATAAAACCAAAACACGCACACAATTATCGCCTGAAAATATTGATTATTAAGCGCATTTCAAATGCTATTTAAGTGAGTGCCACGCCCCACTTCCACCGCCCCTCGTTTCTAGTTTTTACTCTATTGTTTTGTTCTTGTATTGTGTGACCTCTGTGTGTTGGGCAAAAAATGTTTTGCTCTGCTGCTTTGCATAAAAAGTGACAATCCCTGTGTCTGTGTGGGTTTTACCCCCTTTCTTTTCCATTTTTCCCCTGTTTTTGCCCGCATTGTGCACACTTGTTTAGAATGCAGAGCGCCATTTGCGGCTGCTAATGAAGTAATTTCCAGGCATATCACGCATAATCCAGGGCACGTGAGCTACTTACAATGTAATTCGTTGTCTATTTGTCTGATATTGAAAAACGTTCCTCACGACATTGCTCACGGTGAAAGGGGGTCAAAGCCACGCCCCCCAAACGCCCAACAATCCAACCCCACTTCTAATCAGTGATGAACCCAATAGATTACTTAATAAAGCTTAATTAGTATTTACTAAAATCTATTAATATTTGTAGGTCTCATAAAAATAAAGTTAAGAATACTAAAAAAAAGAAATTTTGTTTTTAAAAAGATTGATTTCACAATATTTTTGGAACTCATAAAGATTCTTTTAAAGTATAATGAAAGATTCCCTCTTAGAGAAATTTATAAAGATTTGAAATCCTGTTTAAAAGAGCCTAAAAGTATTTAGCAATATTGAGAATCCTTATATCCAATGGATTAATGTTCACAGACGAAGGTTTAGTTTTTTTTCACCATTCTTATAGAGACCCCAAAATATGGGTTATAAATTTGCAAAGATTTAAGTGGAACCCCCGTCCGTAATGTCGATCTTTGGAAAATTAAAAAGTTTCAAATACCTATTTATTAAAATAAGACCCTGTTTAGCTATTCACTTCCATAAAAAAGAAGCCAATTGCCCAACTCTGCTCGAAATGCTTTGGAATGCTGCATACTCTCAGGCGCACAGCCAGGGTCTCGACTGTTTGGACTGTTCAAGTGCAATTCATTGTGATTATTACGTGCCATGGCATTGAAAACGCTTACTTGCACACACATCGATGCCGTGAATGGCATCGATTCGATCTCTGGACCGCAGAACGTGGCCAAAACGAGCAGGGGGAGCAGTGTTATTAATTGCTTACAGCATATTTCAATATGCGATGTAAGCCGGGCCACACAGCTTGACCATCAACGGCCAAACAGCTTAATAACTTAATGCCCGGAAAAGTTTCACACCCCCATAAAACGGTAGGGAGGGGGAAAGTGTGGAAGGACATTGAGCTCTGAGCTGTGAACCAATACACACAATAAGTAACGATTACTGTTTAAAAACATACGCATTTATAGAAATGTAAGAACTAACGAACAGCAGATAACAATGTAATGATAAAAACGATATCTTATAAGTATGTCCACGACGTCCGTTGAGGACCTAAATAAACACACTGTTCTTATCATCTCTAACTACGCGTCGCGCTCACATCTGGCGACCATTTGTCGATTTGTAATCTAATAACCTATGTAAATCACTTCTCAGTTTAGCTACCTAAGTTCATACAATTAATAGAAATAAACAGTTTCAATTTTGGGCTCACCGAGTGTAGACGTGTTTTCGTTAGGATTCACCTCTCTACACGCGCCCTTCGGGGCCAAAAAAAAAATGGGCATCGAACCATTCACTAAGTTTTCCCCTTGTAGGTAAGAAGCTTAGAGATAAACATGCACCTTAAAGAAGCGATCTGTTCTGGTTGTTCGAAGTATATTCAGCACCTTAAAGACTGTTTCCGTTCTGGTTGATAAAAATAGTTGACTCATATCCACCCCACCCGCGGTAACGGATTGAGTATAACAATTATTAACAAAAAGACAAAAAAAGAGTCTTTTATGTTAAAGTTAACAAAAAAAAAGTAAATGCCATTGAGCATAATTAACCAAAAAGTTGGTAAGGCGTTTTCGAGGCCATAACATCGGAAAGTTTAAACAGCGGCGTTGTTGAGGCCCTAACATCAACAGTAAAAAAAAAAATTTGAAATCACCATAAGGTGAAAGGCCAGTTGCTATGGCTCCAAAGGATAATTACACATCTAGGAGCTCCTTCAAAACAGCGATTGGCCGTGTATATGCAGATCAGCAAAAAGAGTTTATTCCAGGAAACGCTGATCAAATAAACCGACACAAGCGGAGCAGCCACCAGCTCACAATTATCTGGCTTGGAGTTGGGGTACACCGCATGCCTTACAAACATTGCACCGTACAAAGAAGACCTGGAGTTAAGGAGCGATTTATCCCGCCGGCAGGACCTCACTTCGGAGGTATGGTGTCTTGGGGAACGGTACTAACGATGCACAGAAATCAACACTTAAGGAGGACGGCAAGAAAGCCTTCCATATAAAATACTCGTGGCTGTGCGCCACGCACTTGACTCGCCTGCAGATAAGACCTTGTGCACCAAGCAGGACCAATTAGTCAAACTAGATGTAAGATATAAAAAAAAAATAATTATTATTGGGATTTAATATTACCAGCAAGACCTTATGTTACTTCATAGGACTCTGTTTTTTAAAAAATAACTTTTCCTTTTTCAATTAAAAAAAAGAAGAAGTAAAATTCAAATTTTTGCGTAAATATTATAAACTGCAACAAAAGTTATCGAGAGAAAAATATATATATACAGTCCACTTGTTTTTTGAGTTGCAATAATACAAAAAATCATGTTGTAAAACTTCATACCTAACTTTGCCGCCCCTTGGCAGAATGTTTAAAAACATACGCATTTATAGAAATGTAAGAACTAACGAACAGCAGATAACAATGTAATGATAAAAACGATATCTTATAAGTATGTCCACGACGTCCGTTGAGGACCTAAATAAACACACTGTTCTTATCATCTCTAACTACGCGTCGCGCTCACATCTGGCGACCATTTGTCGATTTGTAATCTAATAACCTATGTAAATCACTTCTCAGTTTAGCTACCTAAGTTCATACAATTAATAGAAATAAACAGTTTTAATTCAGAACTCAACGAATGTAGATGTGTTTTCTTTTGGATTGACATCTAACAATTACAATCTCAATTACTTCGACCTTCTGCGGCTGCCACGCCCCTCTCTATTTTGTTGGGGAAAATTAACTAGAATGGATCCATCGCCTGGCTCAATAACGAAACCCCAACTAATCTCTGGGGCCGAACTTACTCTAATTATACGCAACATAAAACTCACTTCCAGAGGAACTTGTTTCCGCCTCGAGTTCAATATTTATTGACTCGACTTGTCTGGGGATTTACCTATTGCTTTAGTTTCTATTTGATTTTGCAATTAAAAGTTTCTTTAACTTGTGCATGGATGCTGTTAAAACAACATGAAATTAAAAATGGTACAGAAACGTATTTATAATAAGAATACATTGTCTTTAGTCAATAAATATTTAAGACATTCTATACAAATTTATGGTAAAAGCATTTAAAATGTAAATGTATTTTAGGATTAATGTCAAGGGTTTTGAGTACTTCGAAGAAAAGTCTATTATTTATTTGTTTTTATTACTCACAGAAAACTGTTAAACAAGTTTATGTTTATAAACAATTATTATAATGTGTATCTTATTTTAATTAAAGAAAATCCAATTCACTTTTTATACCTTATTCTTCTCAATTTTGTTTACTTTTGTGTGGCAAAATAAACTTTTGCAAAAATATAATAAATTGGAATAGCATGATAGCTAAAAATATTCTTGAACGGAATTTATGAACGGTAGACATTTTAAGTGAGACAGCTTAAGGCAAATTTAATAGTGTGGAGTTTAACTAGGAAACAAGATACACGTCATGGCAATTTAGCATGCATAAAAAGAAAATAAACTGAAACAAAAGCAATTAAGAAATTTCATGCATGAGTTTGATGTTTTTTATTGGTCATACATATGAGTGGGTCAAAATTTAATTTAAGATTTAACGACTCTTAAAACTTACTCAAATTTCTATCTCTAAATGGTTAAACAAAACGACCATGTATCAATGACTGCTTACAATCACAAAGCTCATTATGAACACGTTGCTCTTTTTCCTACCCTAGTTATTTTTTGCGGTTGCAGTACTTTCAGTACAGCATAAAAATGCTGGGGTTAAGGATATCTCTGTGCTGTCTGCTGAAGCATGCCACATGGCGTATGCGCAATTTATGACGCGAACAGACCCGGGAACTATGTGTTTATTGGGTCCTGCAGGAGAAGCGGAAGACCGGACCGGAGCATAAAAGTTGTGCGATAATAACGAGAGCTAATGCAGCACTCAAAACACTTTCCAAACTGTTTTACAGCTTTTCTGTGCACTTGTAAAAAATTCGAAATGATTAACATCTTTAAGAAATATTTTGGTGCATCAATAACAAATGTTTTTGTTTTTAATTAAAGTGGCATTTAGGGAAATTAAACAAAATAAAATTATAATGAAATTCAGCGTTTATCAAAACATCAGCTTAAAAAACATTTCAGAATTCTTAAGTAACTAAAATATGAATTATTATTATTAATTTATATTATACATACATAGGTTCCCATAAAAAAATATATTTCAATTAAATACAAGAAACGTATTAAGAACGACGTTAAACCTTTAAAAAAAATGTATACATGTTTACATTTTTCCAAGTGTGTCCTCATAAACTGACCCAGCATAATCTGCTCTTGCATGTTCTGGTATTTTCCCAAACAACTTAATTTCTAGCTAAAAATGTTGCACATAAAACACTGCAGTTCTTAAATTTTCCTGGCTTTTCCCTTGCACAAAGTCTGTGCCTCTGGGAGCCAAGTTGTCAATAATGTTCCGGGGGGGTAACTCAACTTTGTTGTGCGGGTTAATCATATGCATAAAGCAGAAACAAAGCTGTGGGCCACATGAGATTGTCCAAGCAATCTGCCGGAAAAGTGCATTCAATCTTCGTCTATGTGGGTTTGAGCTCTCGAATATGCAAGAGATTGTTAGGGGTCATGAGGAAATTGCGACCGGAAAATATTTGCAATGTGTGCCAGGCATTTGTCGTTCATTTTGATTGCACATTGTGTGGGTGGGCAAGTGCTTTGTTTTTGCATTTTTATTCGACATTTAATGCCATTGCTGGCATATTTTGAGCTCTGCTTTATGCGATTTATTGCATTTCACTTCTGACGCTCCATCATCACAAATGCAACAGTTGTGACATTCAACTGATATTACACTGATTTTCCAAATTAAATCCAACCTGCGCCTTGAACTTGTTGTGAAGGGAACGAAGGGAAAAGTATGAAAGGAAAATGCGCATTAAAATGCATTTTTAATTAAAATGAAAGCAAAGTTGAAGGCTTAAGGGAAATACGTCTGCGGTTTTGCTTCTCCTTCAGCAACGAAGATTTAAGCTGGCCGCAGAAAATTAATTAAAATTATATAAACATTCCTTGGGACTGGCGAGCATAAAGGGAAATAAACATGGCCAGCCGGGTGATGATGATGCGGATGAGTATGTAGATGAGGATGCGAGTTGGGATGACGACTGCGGGCAGTATCAGCAAATAATTCGCCATGCATTCGGCTGTTTGAATTGTGCAAATCGGATTTGTACGTGCCTACAAGCCAGAGGAATCAAACGGAGGATAAACTGGAGGGCAACTGGACAAATGTTTGGGCAAGCGGTTTGCCTCAGTGTGTGTGTGCTCATATGTGTGGTTCTTTGAGCCAACATTTCAGCCCCTGCCCCCTGTTTTCTATGACCCCTGACCCTGCATCTTTTCATTTGCCTTTGGCTCCACGCAGTCGCACACACACACACACGCACACACACTTTAACACACAGCTCGCCTTTATTTACTTGCATTTTTTGTGTTTGATTTCGAATTTAGCGCGAACAATTTCGCTCTCGCCCAGCTTTTTTTGTTGCATACTTTGCTGCTGTACACTTAGAAACAAATTATTGCCTTAAAATCTATATAAAATATAAAATAAATATTTTAAATTTATTTAAAAAAATAAATATACTTTTATAATCAGAGTTTAATAATTGTGACTCAAAAATATATTTTTAAGATATTGGTTTGTTTTTATTTTTTAGGTATAGGTTGTATTTGCAGACATTTTTATTAATAAATGAAAAAGATTTATATTAAAAAAAGTTTAAAATATTAGTTTTTTTCATGTTTTTAAAAAGAATGTACTAGTTTCCTTGATAAAATATACTGTTCTCCAATCCGATTACTCAAGTGGACTGCTCCATCTGTTTTTCCTTCATTTTTTGATCTAATGTATTTAACAAAAACTAAATTTAAGATTTTTAGAAGAGTTTTTGTTCTGTAAAATAATAAATTGTAAATACAAATTCCAACAAAAATATTTCCCCAAGTGTAGCTTGAGTATGTGGTGTAGATGTGTGATGGCATTGGGTTTGGCAAACGGTTTGGCCGCCTGGCTGACTGCCACTTTGACCCATTTGGCAGCGGGAGCCAGCCAAGTCAGTGCAGTCACAATGAATCCAAATCCTCACGGCACTCCTATTCCTAGTCCTTCCATTTTTCCATTTTTCCATTTGCATGCAGCGAAACGAGTCGAATCGAATTGAAAGTTACCAAGCCAAGCGAACATGACAGTGCCAGCCGAAAGTTGGCAGCCAAAACGTTCACTTAGTATCAACCAGTATGTGCTGTTTGCATACTTTTTAAGGAGACTGTCATGCCTTTACATGTGATCATATTATGGCCAGCGAAATTTATAGGCCTTCGATAGTTTATTGAGTGGGCTGTAATAAACATTTGTGGACCACACGGCGTATGCGCATTGTCCATACATGTGTTTATATGGTGACAGGACTTTGGCGCCGTTTGGTCGACAATTGAGTCGGCTTAGCCAAAGGCCAAAATAAATTTGCTGGAAAGTCAAGATATAAATTTTAAATATTTTATGCAACACATAAGAGCAGCAAAATTGATTTTTAATATTTAATTGGGTGGACATTTCGTATGTCTCACGACTCTTATTGACACACGATGTCGGCTGACTGATGTTTTTGTGGTATATATGTATTTAATTTAATTACTTTATTTATAAACCCAAACCATTGGGGCTTGGTTTCTGTGTGTGTTCTTTTGTGGCCACACATTTGTCGACTTGAAAATCCGCTTAAAAATATAAACAGATGTGTGCAGAATAATAGGAACAATTGGCTGTCCTTTTTGCATTTGTATATACTTTGTATTCGCCTGTAAAGTTATTCTTTAATTGAACACAAAACAATTACCTACATATGTAGTTTTTTGATTTTTAGAATTCAATTAACCTTTTCATGTTTTTTATACTACTTTTAATTTGAACATGGCTGTATGCATATTCAGGCACATTTCAAAAATATTTGTATATTTTTATTGTATTTACTGGCAGTGGTAATTTTATCGAATTTCGTTTTAATTTACTTTTCGTTGGCGAATATTGTTTTGGTCCATTTTGGTTGATTTAAAATCGAATATTTATTTATTATGCCATGGCTACTGGTTTTTTTTTTTTTTTTGCCGCCTCGTTTGGCAATTCGATTAAAGTTTATTCCCGGCTTTTTTGCATTTGTCCAATTGCAGTTGGCATTTTATTTTTGTGCATTTAAAATGCAATGTGAATTTTGTGGCAGTCGCTTCATTTGCGCCGCTTAATTGCCTCATTCAGTGCTGAACGGTTTTCAAATGGGTTTCCTTTGTTTTTCCGCTGCCGCCTCAAGCAATTTTCAACTGGGGAAGGACGAAGGATGGAAGTAAGGATGGAAGGCAATTCGCTGTCATTTTGTAAATCATTTACATGACTTCCCCATCCGTTGTTTTGTTTGCTAATTATCCCTGCAATGTGTGTGCAGGAATTCGGTGGAATTTCCTCTGCAATTTTGCAATTGTTTGGCCCTGCGCAATCCCAGCATGCATGGCATCAATTAAAGACTCAATAAAATTCAATCGAATGCGCTATTTTCCCCCACCATTTCGAGCCACTAATTGAGCGTCCATAAAAGTCGATGCGGTTTTAACTATCATTGAGCCAGTGACCGTCAAACTGTTGGTAAACTGCTAAATGGCCAATTTGTTTCAGCCAAAGTCAGCGATAAGTGGTTGCAGACGATTTTTGAAAGAGAAAGCGATGAGTTGAATTGCTTGACAGATCAATTTTCAATTGTCAATTTATGAAAATTCAATAGTAGGTATTATTTATTTATATGGAAAAACTTTAACCAGTTCGAAATCAGTGGATAGCGTTTTAAAGTGCTTAAAAGTATTCACAAACTTTAAATAATTTTAGGAAAAAAGGAAAGGATTTTTAAATTTAACAAGATTACTGTCATTCTTTCCTTGTTTTCTTTCAATGTCTTCTGATAATTTCCAATCATTTTTAACCAATTTAAAGACACTCGAGAGCTCACTTCTGGAAAAACCAACAAAAAATCATGTTGCACATTAAGGAGGACGCGGATTAAAAAAACAAAGGAAAACCGCGGCGAGCACAACAACAATAGAGTCCCCCATTTTCGGTATCATTGCGCAGAGCAACATGCTTGGGCAATTAATACAAATGACGCTGATGAGCGGGATGATGATGGTTCAAAATCCGAAGGAGCTCTGCAAGGATGCGGAAGGAGGAGTCGCAGTGGGAGACACGGAAGCCGAGGAGGAGCCACCAAGCTGCAGCTGAAAGCCAGGCCAAAATGAAATGAGCAAGTTGAGATGAAGAAGGGGAAAGCGGGGTGTAGCTGCAATCTCAACTTCACATGCATGAAAAATGCAGCTCATCTTCTTAATGCGCGCGACGTGCCAGTGGAGCAAACTGTGGAAGGCAGGAGGGGATCGGGAATGAGTATGAGGATGAGATGAGGGCAGGGTACGGAGGATTGGGCAATGAAAGCTGCTTACCAGCGAATGGATGCTGCTTACTCACACTCATCTTATCCCATCCCACCCCGCCTTATCTGACTTGTTTGTTTGGCTGGATTTTGCTGTAGCTGTTGCTGAACATGCTCTTTTGGCTGCCTTGGCAAATTACCGTCAATGGATATAGTACACTACGAGAAAAAGGAACAAACTAAATTAAAGACATGATTTTAATTAAATTTTTTAATTTATTTTAGTTTGTTGAGATATTTGAGAGTGTGTCTTTAAAAGACAGACTTAATTAAAATTAAGATATATATCTAATAACATAATAAAAAAGAAAACAAAACATTTGGAATAATTTAATCCAATATAACACAATATTCAATATATTATATTTTTCATAGCATAGCTTTTTCAATAAAAACATATTTACATTCAATACAGAAATATTAACTTTCAAAGCAAAGCCGCAAATATTTTGTTGGGTATAGAAGCCAAATATTCTGTTGGTGAGAACCAACTAGAGTTTCGGTGTTTTGTTGTGTGGATTAACGCTTTATAAATTGTTAATTATAATGAGTCCAGCAGCGAACAAAACTACCAGGGTAACAATAGCGACATGATTTACATGAGAGCTTAGCGTTTTATGCGGCCGCCAGCACAAAAAAAAAAAGAAAACTAGAGCACAAAGTAGGGTTAGGGCTTGGTGGGTTGAAAAAGTCCAGCAGTGTCTATGGGTTGGGAGGGTTATCCTCTCGGAGCCACCTCATTATGGCCAGAATGCCTGTGGGCGCTTATCCGACTGACATTTCATTTTTACACATCAACAGCTGGCGACGACGAGCAAGCACGTTCCACGGGGCGTATGGGTGATGTACCACATGGCGTATGGATGATGCCCACAGCTATGCTACATAGCTATGGAATTAGAATTACAGCAATAACAATCACGATTATAATGAAGGGTGTGAGGGGGTGTGCTTTATTTGGTGGGATAATTTATATGCAGCTCGAGGGCTGATGATGCAGCTTACAACTAAAAATTTCCCTTCATTTATAATGCAATGCAGAGAATGTTGCACACTTACACATTGTCCCTTCCTCTTCTGCAGCTTAGCAGCAAAAGAGACAGGGCTAAAAACAGAAAAGAACAGGGACAGAGACAGGGACACACACACGCAATACAGACACGTGCTTAAGAAGATGATGATGATAGATTTGCTAACAATTGCTGCGCTCAAACTGAATTTTTGCTCCTGCCAACTCCTTCTTCCTTATCTCCACCAAAGGCGAACAATGGAAGTGGGTCAGCATTATCAACGACCTGGAAATGCTCTCACTAAATGGGGTGGGATTAGAAACCCTAAAACATTTTGTAGATTTTTGTAATACCGGATTAAGGGAAATTAATTAACTTTACAATGAACTTAAAATGTCTTACCAAAAGATTAAATTGACCATATATTATACGAATCATATACGGTCATAGATTTGTGTATGTTTTATGAAAAGTAGTATTACAATTTTTATTAAAGTTATATTTAAAACATATAAAATATACAAGTTTTTAATAAATCATTTTTGATTTTGTTTACGAATTTAGATTTTAATTTTTAATTCATACGACCTCAAATTTTAATAATTCCTGTATAAACCAATGGCCAAAAAATTGTTATTCAAGTTTAAATCAATAGTTTATCGTTTTTAAGAATCTTATATTTTTTTATTCTACACAAATATTTTTGCATATTTTCCAAAAAGTATTTACCATAAATACAGCTTTCTGTAATCCATATACTCAATATTTGTGCTTTTTTGGCAAGAGTATTTGCAAATTACTCGAGCATATTGCCAGACATTGTTGTTGCCACAGCCTTGGCAGTCGGGCCCCATCTTTCTCCCTCAATCCCTGCCCGATTTCCCCTGCTCCCTGTGAATTTTGCTACTTTGTGATAAATTTGGCGCAATTTAATGTTGGTGCAACACCCACGCGATCAGCGAGAAGGCCCCATCCGCTGGAGATAATTTTTCAAGTGGAATGAAATCCGTTTCAGCCTCTGGAGAAATCCAAGTCCAAGTGGAAATTCAAGTAAGCGAAAAAGTTGCAGATCACACAACAAAACCACGGCCTATGGTAAAGAAACAATCAATCAAAACTCTGACAAAGAAAGCATCTTAATAATATTTGTTCATGTCTAAAAACACGCTTTTGTTGGTTATATATGAACATTTTCTGACGGTGTTAAATGATAAATGGGCTTCTTGAATATGTAGAAAAGTGATTGCGACTTTAAAAATTAGTGCTGATTAGGCTTCTAAATTGCGTTATAAGATTTACAAATAACTATTAAAATTATTTCTTTAATGGACATTCTCTGCTTAAATGCTTAAAAAGCTAAAGTCTGAAATAGATTTCACATTTCCCATTTTTCAAGAGAGGAACCGAGAATTATTTTTTTGTATTTTTTATTAATGGCCAAGAATCCAAGAACATTTTAGGGGTATATAAGAAGTTTTAGCTGCAGGCAATTCATTATTTTTTTAAAACTATTGAAGAAGACATGGATGTAAAGGATTAATTAAGGGTTTGGGAGTTTTTTTGCTGGCTCAATTGGCTCATTGTGTTTGACATGCTGGGATGTCAATGTTTTCTTTTGGTCCCGCAAAAACCAACTAATTGGGATTCAGCTTGACTTCGGCTGTGGCAGCGTTGAGGCGCGACTTGGTGGGCAGATTGCGCTCCTTCTTCTCCACAAAGATCTGGTAGTGACCCTCGCCGTAGCCAAATCCATGCATGCTCTGGTGCATGGCGGCGGGGATGATGTTGAAGACACTGCGGCGCTTTTGGAGGATCTCCTTTGCCTTCACCTTGACCACATCCTCCTCCTCCTCCGGATGGACGGCTCGGTTCTCGATGATGCAGAAGAGCTGGAGGCACTTGCGCATCACGTAGATCACCAGCAGAATGATCAGGTTGGTTGCAAACAGATGTTTGCGGGGCGCTAGGAATAACATCCTGGGCACTTGGCACTGGGTCTTACTATCACAGACACAAACTCACGCTCTCAACGGAATACGATTCAGGGCTGACTATTGCTGTGGAAGGACATCGACGGAATGAAGGATCGTCGGCTTGAGAAGAGTTTATATAGGCATGAAATCTACCTCTACCTAAGAACCCTTTGATGCTAGGTAGGTAATTCAGTAGGTACCTCTGGTTTTCCTCGGATTCAGACTGTACCTTCGGGAGTTACCAGGTAATGGCAATGGTACCTAGTAGTCCTTCAGATTAGGTAATCATCCAGGCCGACAGCAGCCAGCAAATGTGTTTATGATTTTGTGGAAAATGTCCCACTCGATGTCGACCTCATCGACAGGCAGCAACAGACGGTCCATCAGCAGTGGTAAATGCATCAGTGGCCGTAAATACAGCATTAACTTTCCTTCCGCAGAACGGCAAGTCTGAGCAAGTTGCTAAGAAAGGTTCCCTTGGACACACAGAGAAATTGTGACTTAAAAATGGATTTCATTTGGGTAAGTGTTCTAAAATGGAAGTTCCCAAAATGGACTAATAAAGACCTCACATTAGAACCCATGTATGATGATGTTTTCATTATTTCTAACAAGCATAGGTGTATTAAATATGAAGCTAATTTTCATATTAATAGATTCGTACAGTTGCTTAAGTTTACAAATAATTCTTATGGCATTACAATAAGTTTTGTTTTATATGAAGCATAATATATTTGTCATAACTGCTTTAATTCATTTTAAAATGTAGTTCGATTTAGTTTTTTATTTTTTAATTTTATGAACTTCATTGTCCCTAAATATAAATTTTAAGTTAAAAGAACTTAATATATTTTCATGCATATTTGTAAGTTCATGAGAAATATAATTTTAATTTCAAGATTATGCCGTTTAAACACATCTATAAAGTGATATGTTTTCCTTTTATCATATAAATTTCTTATTAGCTTCACTTTAACAAAAACTCAGTTTATTTTGTTTCTCAAGTATCCTCTTTTCGAGATTTTCCAGAAAGCCTCTTATGTAAATATCTCTTCACTTAGCTTGCCTCAAGCCCCTCAAACTTTTCCCCAAACCCAAATCTCTGAAAAATTTTTGCCTGGTGCACTTTTCACACACAGCCTGCATTTTGGCCCATCGATGCATCTGCAGCAAACTGAATTTCCCCCGGCATTGTCGCCGTCTTCCTCTGCAAAAAATGTGGCATAAATTCACAAATTGAATATAAATAAATTTCCTGCCAGGCAATCGCACCGAAAAAATGGGGAATAAATATGCTCGAAGGAGCCAGCCACACACTCACTCATAGATATAGATGTAGATGTAGATGTAGATATAGATATATGTGTGGCACGTGGCACACCCAGTAGATTGAATTTGAATGTGAAAGAGAAACCCGGCCGGGGCATAAAAATGGCTAAAATATGTTGGCCGGCAGGAAAAAGCTGGCAGCAACCTCGATTTAATCAATAGCCCAGAGTACCGCACTCATTAGGGAGACCGAAAGTTTTTTGCGCTTTTCCACCTGCTTAAAATGCGCTCTGCTGCTGCTGTCACAAAAAAAGTACGGAAAAAAGATGGGTGGAATTCCCGGAGGAAAAGTTGACCAAAGTTTTGAGGAAGACCTCGGTTGAAACAACCTCATTGGCCGCGTCGACTTTTTGCTTTCTGGCTTCGATTTTCACACAGTGCACACAGTGCATCCCAAAAGTCCAGCACCAGCAGCTGCGGCCCCAGCAATTTGCCTTCATTTGTTGACTTAATCATTTGATTGCGTTTTTCTGCACGCGCTGATTGAATTTTCCATCGCCAAACCAAGAACCCAAAGCGAAAGCAAAGGAATCCCAAGCCAAGGCGAAAGTTTTGGGCGTGTCCCTCTGCTGGCGCAACTCAGCTGGGAAATCAAGCTAATTAGTTTAATTGATAGTTGTGACTTGGATCGGGCGATTTGGTTTTGCAATTCCACTTTGTTACAGCGAAACACGCAAACAAATCTGTAAAGTTTCGCCAAAAGGGAAACCAAAATGGTTGGACAGTTGCAGACACCCGGCGAGATGATTTGGCTAATAGAACTATTTTCAGTAATTTTTGCCTTGAATTTCTAGATCGTTGGAAAATTTACAGCGCAAAGAACAATTTTTCAGGGACTTTGAATAATTTAAAAATGGTCTTAAAGGGACTAAAAAATAAAGTTGTATATTTCTTAGCATTTTCTAAGTGATTTCAAATCTCTAGAAATTTTATTATCACCCAGCAATAAATGAAGATAAAATAAAATATGCCATACATACAATTTAAAATGGCTCAGCATGCTGGCTTATATTTGTACTAGCCCACATAAATTTAAGCACACCTTATTTTTATTTCCCCCAAAAAACAACCACCAATCAATTGAAAATAAATATTTCGCCTCAATATTTATATGTGGCACATGTGCTGGCATTAAAGATGAGTTTTGTGAGGATGTCCTATAAATTGCTTGGCCATTCGCCGGTGTGCTACATGAGGTGCTTTGGATGCTACGTGCCTGGCCAGACGTTTCATAAATATTTATGATGCGCCACAGATCTGCATAGCCACACCATTGTTCTAACTGATTTTTCGCGCTGCGCATAAAAAAATAAAACAAAAAAACACAAAGGCCACAAAAAGTGTGTCTTTAACTGGGGGCAAGTCAGTCGACAATAAATTATGCATCAAAAAGTTCAGCGTCCAACTTAATTTTGATTGTGTTGGGGCATCAACCTGCTTCAGCTCCCCAACCTAATGATGCTATTTGCTGCGTGTGTACACTACAAACAATAATACAAAGTTGTCTTTAACTAAAAATAACTTATTTAAAGTGAAAACGAAACATAGAAAAATTGATTTCTTTAAAATTCACGCGATAAAATCCACGTTAATTTGAAATTCAAATTGCAAATTGATACATAAAGGGAATTTCAAAATTAGTTAAGCGATATAACTTCATTTAAGAGTATTTTAAATTAAACGATGAATGGTTTCAGCCTTACCCAGTCGAAAGTCTTGAAAAGTTTATATTTCGAAATGCATAACGAAAAGTCAGCAAACAATCGTTATTCTTCAGAAAATGTTTATTTAACCTAAATTTATAATGCAAACTTCTACATAGAATGTTCAGTTTTAGATCTTAAATAGTTATTTCACAGATGTGGATTTTTCCTAAGTGTCGGTATCCATCCTTGACTATCTGGGCTACCTGTCGCCAAAGTTTGCTGCTCGAGGAGCCTCGTCTGGATGGCCATTTTAAGGACATTATGCTGCAGTTGCAGTCACGCTGCCAGAAAGCAACCAGCCAAATTTATTCTAATGCGATTTGCATTTATTTCGCTTGGCGTAATTCTTGCTTCCTCCTCGACAGCAACACCAACAACGCCGACAACAAAAATCAACTTTAAATTCTATAGAAATAGCCATTTTCATTCGGTTAGACAACACTCTGCGGAAGAGGCCAGTTTATGGCCTTTCAACTGACCATAATGCTAGAAACTGTCTGCTTACTTAGCTGAAGGATTGACACAACCAACAGTGGAAGGGTGGAAGTGGAAAAAGGGGGCGAAATGAGACCATTAGGCAAAGGTACACAGCAACAAAAGCAGCAGCAGGAGCAGCAGAAGGATCAGGAGTCGGAGGACGAGGACGAGGTGCATCTGCATCCATCAGACCAAACAATTTCCGTCAAACTTCCATGCGCCGACAAAAGCTTTTCACTTGAGTGCGAGACAAAAGGCCAGAGGGAAACCAGGGAACAGGAGCTCAGAAAACTGAATGGCAGATGAGCTGCTGACGACGTTTATGTTCCCTATTTACATCCAATTAGTAGGACTACATTTTCACTAATTTTATGGATATTCAGCAGGTTTAACTAGTTTCAAAGGCAGGTAGGTAAAACCAGGTAAATCAACCATTTTGAATACCTCTCCTGTTAAAAGACCCCTCTAATTTAATGGGTATTTATATTTTCGACACGATTTATTTTGCCTGCTTGGCAGGCATATTGAAAGCCATTACTTTGCATTTTGCACCTAGCAACAATATTAGGGCAAAACACGTCCCTAATGGGCGTGGCAGGCAGCGCATCAACGCCTTTACTTTGGCATAAATCCAGAAAATACCAAGTGTAAATCTGTGGCCAAGCGAGGCATGCAAATGATTCCCGCAAAGAGCGCTGTCACCGCGCTTTTCATTCCGCTCAGCCAACTTCGACACGATTTCGAATTTTTATTTAAAGTGGTCTGCATATTTAGCTCAAAAATATATTTAGTTAAAATTCAGAAAAAGAGGTTAGGGGTAGGTTAGTAGAAAATATAAAACAAGAAAAACTTTATTAAAATAAGTATGAATTAAAGTGGTAATTAAACGAAAATATTTTTTTAGCACCTTTATTACTATAAACCACGATTTGGAAAAATATTTAGATAGTCTGTCTGCTAGTTTGCGTAATGAAAAGGGGATACAAATATTCAATCTCCCCTCTTAACCCACAACGAGCCTCTTGTGATGTAGATGTATTTTTATAAATTTATAAATTGGTTATATTGGTTGTAAAATATTATGATGTACTGTTTCAAAATTTTGATTTTATTCTACGATGTCATTGTATTAATTTTGCTCCTTTTTAGTTGCTTATTAACCCTTGCTTCGATTCAGTGCCTTTAATGTTTTGAAACAACTTAAGATTTTACCCCTTAAATATTAAATTCCACAAGCTCATGTACGAGATGTCTTTCCCATATATTGAAGGCAATAACACCACCATATCGGCTGGGTGGGGTACCGTGGTCATTAGCCAAGTTGTCACTGGGAAGCTGCATCCACCAATGTCATTCGAATGTCATTAGTGACACGAGGGGGCGAAATGGGATGTCAGGTGAGCTGTGACCCGGACTGGATGCACCGTAATTTGATTGCACAGCCAGCACCGAAATGCAGATGATGCACCAATGGGAAGGTGCCAACAGGATTCGGGATTTCGCCACTTGGTCATCTCGCCCGTTGCCAGTTTGATTAAATGCGTTTTCTTTCTTGGCCAACCAACCATTTCGAATGACCTTTGCCGTTTTAATTGCATTGGAAATTAAAAAAGGCTGCGCATACTTTTCAGCGCCAGATTTATGATTTCAATTCGTTATTTATGGCGCCGAGGAAAAGCTATCGCAAGCCACTCGCGGAAACACATTCAATTTGCACTCCATGAAGATTTATGATTTTAGCCACCGCCACAGCCCCCAGCGACTGCAATAGGATTTTTCAAATGGATTCCATTTAGCGAAAACTAAACACATTTATTGTGTAAACTGTTGTCGAATTCGGATTTTTTAATATATTCTGTCTGTTATCCTCTCTAAATTTGACCCAGTGCAACCTTTTATCTCTTTTTCCCACGAGACCTAAATAAATATTTATTGATTTGCTCTTTTAATAATTTTTGAACCGATTGCAAGCTGCATAAAAAAATCGCAATAAAAAAGCTTACAAATCGAATTCATTTCAATTTTATTGCAAGAGTGTGTTTGCTCTTTATTGGCAAATCTCATGAAAATGATTAATAAAATATGAAAATTTCACATTTTTTATATCTATCTTTTGAGTTTGAACAAAAAGCAATTTTCCGAAGAGTATTTTATTTTCTGGTTTGACATCATGAGGTTTCCATCAATTATTTGATGGTCACCTATGAAAAATGTTATGCACAAATATTTATGTTTATCTGGACAAACATGAGACTTTGCATGGGTGAATTTTTTATTTTATGAGCATTGTGTTTTCAATGGTTTCGATGATTTGTGTTTGTTTGAAATGCAGTAATTTGATGTTATTGCGTTGACATTTAGAGATTTTGTTTGATTTGTACGAGTTTATGGATTCACAATAATTTTTGAGTAAATATTGAGAAATGTATAAAATAAATTGTCTTCTTATGAATCTGAATAACACTTAAAAAACCAATAAATTCTTGTTACTAAAATGTACGAGTATTTTTCGGTTTTACGGAGAAAACAAGCTATACTTATTATTTGCGATACTCGAAGAGTAAGCAAATACTGTAAACGATCAAATGTCTGTCTGTCCGCCCGTCCGTCCGTCCGTCCGTCCGTACAAACGTCGAGATCTCGGGAACTATAAGAGCAAGAACCACCAAATTTTGGGCACAGACTACCGCAGACAGACTACCACAGAGTACCGCCAACAAACCGCGAAAATCTGTGGCGCCCTCATTTTATATGCAATCGTTACGGTTTAAAAAGAAATATAATGATATGTGCACTGTCTTACTACACTCCGAACCATTTTGTGCTCTAATAAATAATAAAGAAGTTATAGAACATTTTGCTATGCCTTATAGAAATGTAGTTAATGTAGCCCCATAGGTGGCGACTCTATCGTTTTTTTTTCGTTTTGTTTTTTTAAAGAAGGAAAATGAGTATCGCAAATCTTATAGTCGGGAACGCCGACTATAGCGTTCTTTCTTGTTTTTATAGTGTTATTAATACAGTAAAACCATGATATACAATTTTGATTTTTAAAATATGTTGTATTTATGTATATTAACAAACAAATTATTAAATTAAAATGGATATTTGTATTTTACTTTAATTATTTTATGACTAGCAAAGTCCAATCTAGTAACCTTTGACCCCTCAGAATTTTTGTCTTTGTCTCTTTTGCTAAATCCAAAGTTCTTTTTGTTTATGCATGCTATCGGAACATGTTGAGGCTTTATTTTTATTTCACTCACTCTGTTTTTTCTCTTTCGTCACCAAATAATGACTAAGCATTAAGCTAACCCCAGAAAGCTTTCCCTCGATCGGGTTTAGTTAGCTCTCTCTCTATATAGACTCTTTATCGGTTGTGCGCTATTTCTCTTACTTAAACATCACCTTCTCCCGATTTTTGCTTTTGTAACACCCGCTGATTAAAGTTCATTCTCACTTGGGATTTATTCGACGTCTCTGGCGAAGCACAATTTAGTTTTGTTTATGCCCTGCTGGCGGGCACTTCTCTTCCGCTCGTTCTTTCTAGTATTTAACTAATTTAGTTATAATACAAAAATAGAAAATTTTCCTGTATATATTTTCCGACACGCGTGTGTCGGATTTAGTTGAGAGATTGTGTCATATACTACGGCTCGAAAATGACATCGAAATCTGAAGGTGGCACCAAGCACATTGAGAAACATGAACAGGTAATTATATGGTGACGATGGATTTGGAAGGGGGGACCTTTCATAAACAGTAATTAGACGTAATACGATTCCGTTATCGAGTTTAATAGATTTCCAATGAAAATCCACCGACCAAACACGTTTTAGCTGCACCTTTGGTTTTGTGTTTTTTTACCTTTGAACGGAATTGCATTCTTATCGTTTTGGACTTTTCGAGCTGATAAGATTTCCAAGGGAATCAAAGTCAATGTCTACGTTTGGGGCTACCGGTGGAATGTTTTTTTATTTAAGTGGTTCGAAACAATTTGGCATAAACTAACTTTAAGTGACCCAAAAGTAAAGTGTTTTGATTTCTTTATAAATTAATTTAGGAAATATTACCATCGCTTGTAAAATTTATTTGTGTAAAATGTAATAATTTATTTTAAACCTTACACATATTATATTATTTTTTTTCCCTAATGGGAAGATATTTGATATTCTTCAATTACCGAGCTCATTAGGAGTTCATCAAAGTATCGTCTGCATTAGCAGGGTGTTGTAAAACTTTTCCGTTCTATCAATTTTCCCCCCTCTTTATAAATCCACCCACTCTAAAAATTTCGTCACACTTGCAAATTGTTCAGCGCGGTAATTTTCAAGTTGAGCGACCAAACAAAATCGAGAACCAAAGCGGGCAAAGTTTTTCCTGCGGTGGCAAACTGCAAAAATCCATTTGTTTAAACTTTTCGCAGTTTGCATGTGCAGCACATCAGTCAATTGCAGTGGATACACAATCGCTTATCGATTGGACCCGAAACAAAGGGAAAAACTAGATGATAAATTGTCGCCCAGCAGCTCGTGGCGCTAAAGGGGCCTTCTGTCCATCAATTGACACCTGCTCCCGGCCGAAAAAAACTCGCTCAGTTGTCAGCCACTTCAACTTTTTCGCACCAAGCAATTGATCAAAACGTTTGAGGATTGGAAATACGCACCAGTACGCATCGGGGAGATAAATGATATGACCATATGACACGAGTCTCCAAAGGGAATTGAAGGATGCACTCTGCTGCCGATAATGAGGAATTTATTGATGGAAGAATCTAAAATTTATTAGACTTTAATTTATGAAAACAATTTTAGTGCAAAATGATTTGATTATACGAACTTCACAATATTTTATTTTAGCCAAAAGTAACACCAGAAACGTGCCTTGCTTTGCCTAATCTCACAAACTCACAAACAAATCATCGAACTTATATTGACAACAGATTATAAGTATTCCTCATTATTACAAAAGCCCTTATCGATATTCAAGAATTTGATGTTTGATTAAAAGATAAGACCATCGCCTGTTTTACACAGTTGTTGTAAAAAAGTTAGCAACATACAAATACTATTCAATATTTTCTGCAACAAAAAGTTGCACATTGAGTTTATAGTATCAAACACACAGAAACCCAACAGCCTTGTTCAAAGTGAGTTTTGGGAATGACCAAAGCCGAATTTCCACCCAAAATTTCCAGGCCGCTCATTCTCCGCCAACCCAAAAACCCAACTAAGCCAACTGGTTGACAGCAGGCCGAAAGCAGCTACCACGTTCCCCACTGGCAATTAACAGTTAACAAGCAGGACAAACCCTTGTTCCTTTGCACCTCTCTCAACGACCAACTCTTTTGCACTTCTCTAACTCGTTCTCACTCTATTACTGCACAGAGAAAAACGAAGGTTTTTATAGCTAGATTTTAGCATAGGATTAATAGAATAATATCAGATGAAAAACTTTGTAATAAGGGTTTTCCCGCTCTCATTCTTTAAAAAGTGTTCTGTTCTGTAAGCTGTTTTAAACAACAAAATGTGACAACATAATTCCTAAAATTTCCTTCTGTGTATTTCAGGAGCCCATGGATGTGCGCATTGACATGCCTTGGGGCTACGTGGTGGGCAGGTGGTACGGCAATCGGCAGGTGAGACCCATCCTGGCACTCCACGGCTGGCTGGACAACCTGGGCACGTGGGACAAATTGCTGCCACTGTTGCCCAAGCACCTGGGAGTGCTGTGCATCGACCTGCCCGGACATGGTTATTCCTCGAAGCTGCCCGAGGGGATCGCCTATCATTTCGTGGACTACCTGTGCGTGATCCTGCGCGTGATGGAGGAATATGGATGGCAGAAGGTGTCCCTGATGGCCCATTCGATGAGCGCCATGCTGTGCTTTATATTCGCCTCACTGTACCCTCATCGCACTGACTTATTAGTGAGCATTGATATAGTGAAGACCCGCTATAGGAAACCCGCTTCGCAGATCGATTACCTGCGCACAAACATAGAGGGCTATATGCTGGAGGACGAGAGATTTGCGAATGCCAAGAGGCAAGAGCCACCTGCCTACACTTACTCCGAGTTGGAGCAGGTCCTGCACAAGGGTTCCGAGTACTCGGTGGAGCTGGAGAACTGTCATCATATCCTAGAGCGAAACATCAGTCGTTCCACCAAGTTTCCGGCCAAATTTTTCTTCTCGCGCGATGGACGCTGCAAATATTACACAGAGTTCCATACAAGTCCGCCCTTTGCCGCTGAATTGGCCCGGACCATTCGGAATGTGCCGTACTGCGTGATCAAGGGTTCTGAATCCAACTTTATAGACGAGCAGAGCGACGAGGTCATTGGAATTCTGAGGAAGAATAACCCGCACTTTGAACTCCACGAGGTGCAGGGCACCCATCACGTTCATCTGAACAATGCTGCAGGAGTGGCTGCCATCATTAACCCCTTCATCATGCACCATCGACCACCGCATCTGGAGACCTGGACGGTGGACGAGGCGGATGGGGGAGATGAGTCACTGCCGGAGGTGGTCAAGGAGTTCAAGCTGGCCGTGGAGGACTCAGAGAACGTCAAGCGGAGGAAGAGAAAAAGTAACCTCTAGCTGCTGCCAGCATCTCTGAAGTTGAGTTAGCAGCGCGATGAGAAATTTCCAACGCGAAAGATTAATATTTGATTTTATTAAGCCCATGTGATGCTTCGTTAAAGCCTTGATATTTTAGAAGAAATTTTAATTCAATATTTTTTACCGTTTCTATTAAGCGGATATATACGTACATAGTAAGTTAATGATGATAAATGTTTTGTTGTATGATATTTGATGTTTAAACGCCTGTGTGATGCCCAATTAAACCAATTTTATTTTTATGCAAATTAAATAATTTTAAAATAATTAATGCAGATTATACAAAGGGATACTTTAAAGTGGGGAAAAATAAATGTATGGGAGAAATATATGACGTTTTTGCTACTTCTGAGCCTAAAAAAATATTCAACCACATTTGAAATAACTTGGGTAAAAAGTATTCCGACATGCGAAGTGAATTTGTCCCACAATATAAACCAATTTAATTCGTAATTCTTTTAGAGTGTGCGGTGAAATACGTACACCTTTTTATATCTCTTAACTCCTGACCACACAACATATTCGACTGCTGGCAACCGCAACCCAAATCGGTTTAAATAATTTTTCTCATTTATTTTCTCTTGTCGGTTTTGTGTGTTTCTTTTGGGTTGCGCACCTTTTTCGATCAATCAATTTTCGGTTAGCCATTTAATTTCGCTTTAATCTTTTGGGCTACAGTTCATTGGCCACTTCATTAGTGATAAGGGGATCGGAACTGCCGGTGGCTCCCAGTTCGCCCACCCGGTGTTGCAACAAAGGATGTGCCGGCATCCACTTAAAAACAATGGGTAGGCAAAAACAAAAGAAACGTGGAGCACCAGGACCTGTGCACATACATACATACATATAGATATTTGGGTGCCTGTGTGGAAGGATTTTCAGCGGGGCCGGAAGGTTTGCTCCACTCTAAACAGGAGAGCGGATGGGAAAAACACTGAAATCGAACCGAAAACCCAGTGGCAGTCTCCATAAAGGGGATGTCCTGGGGGCAGAATACCCGGCGGTCCTGCGAGGCTTAAAAAAATAAACAAATTTAACGCTTTTATTGCCATTGCACGTTGCGGCAGCTCCGGTTTTTGGGCTCTCCGGTCTTCAACGTAAATTAAATTAGGTAGAACCGGAAAATTGTACCGAGCAACAGACGAGATGCGATTACGCTCTTTCCGTCGTTACAAAATTGATAGCGGATATAAATGTTTAATGTTTTGGCAATAAAAATTCTGGCTGCAGGCAGAAGAGCTCCACTGATAAAGCGACTTTATGATAAATTCAGTTTGCGGTTAACGCACAATTTAATTTGCTTAAAAATCAATAAAAATCATCAACGTTGCCCAGCAGCTCTAAATTGTATTTGGCCAACTTTTCTCCGGGAGATTTAATTTCTTTTGAGTTGTCGGAATCATAATGGCGGCTCATAAATAATTAATAATCTCTGTGGAAGGCTTATTACAAGGCAACAGATTTCTTTGCAGCTGCAGCTTATGAATGTTTTATGGAAAAGTTAAAAAAAAAATGCTTTCTGGCGAAATTAGTTTCCAAAAGTATTAAGTGTACGAGTATTTGTAGGATTGGGTTTCGTTATTAATTCTTATTAATGAAGGCATTTGTTTAATGGCAAATAAATTAAGGGTATTTGTGGTTTTTCTCCGAAAATTTGAGTCCACGTGCTTAAGAAAATTAAATCGAGAAAGTCCCCCTACGAAGCAAAATTGTCCTACACTTCATTTAATATAAAAATAATCTTTGAAGTTTTATAATAAAAATGAAAACTTGGATTAAAAATTGTTAACTTATTTAAGTTGATGAACAAAAATAGTCTTAACGATTTAAAAATAATTAAAGAGTGGTTTCTTAATTGTTTTTATTTCCTACTTATTTATAAAGCTTCACTCTAACAGGCTTGGACTTCCATTTTATACTTATGATTTCATTTAAGTGTATAACGAAAATAATTTTGTAGAGTTTGGTAGGGCATTTTAACTGGGAATTCTTTTATTGTCTTCCCAGTGTATGTACCAGTGATGAAGACAAATAACAGAACAAACCCATTGACAATGCCACTGAGATTGAGTAATGATTGGGATAAATAAAACGCAAACAAGTGGGAGTTTAAAGTGCAGCACTTTATTATCAGAACTTGTCGTTCTTGGGGTTGTCGGTGATGTCGCTCCCGCTGATCGGATACTGTTGGAACACCCGGCTCCTGCCCAGTTGAACCTGCTCCAGCTGGCTGGAGGGCTTATTGTGGGCCAGAAAGTGGTTGGTGTGCCAGAATTGGGTTTGTTCCGGAGGCAAGGACTGCCTCCGGATGCCCAGCAGGCGGTTGCGCACATCCACCAGACTGGCGGAGTGCGGTTGGAGCCACTGAACCACCGGAATGGCCAGTACAGTGAGCACTAGCATGACCACGCTGCCGCCGAGCAGGGCCACCCAAGTGTCCTCCAGAAAAGACTCGTATTTGCAGCCCTCCAGGACGGCCAGTTGCAGGATGAATCCAAAAGTCAGTGCCAGTTCTGTGTAGAGAAAGGGTGAGCACTCTAAAAGCCAGTGAATTCCCTGGCTGGAAAGCACTCCCATGGTGACGTATATGAGGCACAGGAACAGAAAACAGTGCTCCGTCTGCTCCTCACTATAAATGCACAGCAAAGCCACTATCAGAGTCATCTGGATGAACCCAAAGAGCAAGTACACCAACTTGGGGGTATATCTCATGAGCAGCAGGGCTCCAAAACTGGTACCAGCCGAGTACAGAACAAAGGGTATGTACAGCTGGGCTTTCTGGAGGTAACCCACAGTGCTGCTCCACATCAGGTGTATGTATGTGGGTGAGAAGAGCAGGCAACTCTTCTGCAGATACACCAAAGATCCTCCAAGGATCAGCACCAGCCACTGCCTGCTATCCTTCAGCTGGTAATCCGTTCTGCCCACAAACTGAGCCAGAATCGCTTGACGCGGCAGAAAGACCATCTTCTCCTCGTTGAGCAGATTAAACACCAGATCGCGGGATTCCTTGTAGTTAAGGCAACCCGTATGATGCAGCAACTCATTAAGGCAGACCAGGCAGAGGAGCAGCAGGTTAATTCCAAGAGCAATCAGTCCACATCGTTGCGGTTCCATCTCGTTGAACATCACAAATCCTGCGGTCATTCCTCCTGCATAAAGTGAGTTGGCCAGGGCAATTTTGGATGGTCTTGATCCCGAGGCATCGCATCTCAGGCTCACATAACTGAATCCGGCTAAATACTGCACACTCAATCCCACGAAAATGAAGTAGTAGCTCACAGCTGGTGATTAAAAATGGGTTTAGAAAAAATTCACTTTAAAGTCTCAAAGTTAATTAGGTGTAACATATGTACAGCTGAAGAGGGTTAAAAAAACAGCTGACATGACCTTCTAGGCTTTGATTTTAAATTATTGACGTAAATATTTTTAGTTTATAGACAATCTATCACACTGTCAACGGTGCCACTTTATCAGCTCAAGAATTCCAATGATGACTCACCCAACTGTTTAGTCAGCATGAAGCAGCTTCCCATCAGTGAGCACAGTAGTCCATAGAATATGATGTAGAAGTGATCGAAGCTGTACTGCTGCTTCTTGTGTTTCTTGAGCGTCCAACCCAAGGCAATTGACAAGGCCATGATTCCACCCACCAGGGCATACCAATGGGGCCACAGGTTGTCGTACACATAGGCAGACTTGGTGTAGTAACCCAGGGAGAAACCACTGGCCCACAAACAGCCCAGAACTGAAAAGTAAAGTAAAGAGTATAAATATTTAAAGCTTGAAACAAAACTCACCCAGCAAATCCGGCAGCGACCACATGGCCAAGAAACGCTTCCACACGTTATCCACCTTCGATGGCAGCTTCATTCAGGCGGAAATTTACGCCAGATCTACTCCAAATGGGAATCAAAGTCGAAATGGAGATGCATCCGAGGCTTGGGACTAGTTCTGTTGGTGGTTATCAACACCTAAACACTGATAGCACATCTTGTATCGAATGTCTCCAAGGGAGTGGATAAGATAAGAAGTACGGAACAAGCAACACCTTAATTAAACGCACATGATGATGAAGATGTGGGGGATGGGCCATTAAAGCACCATCAAAATAGAGCCATAAAATTGTACAGGGAATCTCTTTGATAAAAATGTGACTCTCTAAAAATTCCGAAAGGAAAACAAAGCTATTTATAGCTTAAATTTAAACAGAAAGGCTTAATATAGCTCCAATACATAATTAAACTGCACTGAGGGTTTCCAAAATGTAATTTACCCCAAGCTGCGAAAACAAACTTGACAGCATTATAATAAATCATTATGGGCACATATTTATATCAAATGTACCCTGATTAATTCAAGCACTGCACACATGTTTGATTAATAATTTTCTTATCACTTTGACACTATTGCTCATTTCTATTTATTAGATTTATTTATATTACCAAACATTTGATGCGCTGAAGTATTGACAAGAGCGTCATAATGATAAACGAAATTGTTTTCTACTCATACAACAAATGGAGACAACCAGTTATTATTATAAAAATCATTGCACACATGTTTTTATTTAATTGTTAGGATTTAAATGCTTTGCAAAAATGGCTATTATTATTCTAAAAAAATTTATCATTTTAAATTTTAAAGCTGAATAATGACTGTTCATTTTTAAAGATGAATAATGACTGTTATTATCACACACTGATTAACTTCTTAGTTTAAAACTTAATTGATTAAAGTGAGTAATCAAAGGACAACAAAACAATAAATTTAGTTTATTTCTCCTCTGAATAATCGGTATTTTCATAAAACATTTGTATGTTCCTATATACATACATAGATATAACACGTAGTTTTTCCTGCTGACCCCACCTAACCCAAATTAACCCCTCTCAGCCTGACACACATTTCACCTGTCCAACTCGTAAAAGTCAGGTACACCCGCCCCCGGAAAAAACCCCAACCATGCATCCAACTCGTAACCACCACTATGCATCCTCATCTAAAACCCCACGTTAAGTGCATTCTTATTTACCACAAGCCCAAAAGCATGCAGCACGTTTTTTGTGTGTTGTGTTTGGGTCCCTGGGGGTACGTACTACGTACATACCTGTATGCTTATCTTTTACCCACTTCTCATCCACCTCTTCACCTGAGGCAGCAGCACGCTAATTAGTTGAAGTTGTGTTGCAAGTGTTGCAGTTAATTGACTTTTGACGACCCGCTGTCCTCTTTGGAGGTTGAGAAACTCGACATGGAGGAGGAGCTGGCAAAATCCTCGGTTTACCCCCATAGCTTTTTATCTAAGGGAATTTTTTTAGCTGCAATTTTTTCCGCTCTCCGGGCGAGGGATTTTCTCTAAAGTTCACTAGGATTTAGTTTTCGAGACGCTTATGAATTCAATGAAGCAAACACTAAGCTGCCTCTCAGCACTGCTCCTTTGGCCCTCGGAAAAGTGTGGCTTTTTTTAAGAATGCTCAAAGCCAACTATCTCTTTTTCCACTTTTCATCTTTTTCCAGCTCCTTGGACTGGCTTAACAAGATTTGCGCTGTAATTACGCATTAAATAAGTCGGAGGAATGCAGTCTGCTGGGTCTGCTACTCCTTATAAACACTTCACGTCTTGGGCCATAAAACTAAACACATTGTGCCGACCATAATAATAAATTCAATTTAAAGGCAGCTGCAAGCTGCAGCCAGCGTAAATAATAGCAAATGGAATTATTTTCTAATGGCCCAGAATCGACCATTTGATGGCTAGTAAAGTAATTTAATCACTGCCATGGGAGATAGTGATGGAAAGGGATTGGTTGTAGCCAGTGGTTAGTTGATTTCTCATAGAGCCTTTTGTTTACATTTTATTTCATTATTTCTTCTGAGCTTTAAAATCAAATGTAGTAAATCTTGTAATTTTTTTCTTCATTGAAATAAAATGGAATAAATATAAATTTATATTCAACCTAAATTTAACATTTTATTTAAAGGTCTTTCCTTTAGGGGTTTTTTTCTTATTTTAATAAAATTGTTTCTCATTCCACAATATTAAAATATAAATAAATTCACAGGGTACTCAAAAGAAACTAGCATACCCAGTGCTACCTTGTGGCTTTCCATCGCTTGCAACAAACGCGATGACGACGACGACGACAACAACCGGGAAAGTGGGAAAGTGCATTTAATTTCGCTGAAGCGGCCACTTAGTGGCCCTCGACAAGGCGGAGGAGGCTCCTTGTTCCCCTTCCGCCGCAATTATTGTTGCCTTGCTGAACGGGTGGTGGTGCATAAATTAAATTAAAGCTGCGCCACTGAGCCACGGAACTGCCGCACAACAATTACTCAGCGGGCAAACGCCTAAATCATGTTGCACAGCTCGTGGGTGTCCACCTCCTCTACACTCCTCTTCGCTCCCTTTCACCCCTGACCTTCAGACATTTGCAAATGTGTAAACATTTTTCAGAGGCTCCACAACACCTCCAACCCTCCGCCCACTGCCACCCCTTTTGACCAGTATAACCGGTATACCACCTACGAGGCGTGCTCTCCATGTGTCACAGATACTTTGCACTGATTTATGCAAATTGCCTGCGGGGGGAGCGGCTTGGGCGGAAATCATGAAAAATCGTTAATTGTGCAAAGTGCTGGACGTTTTTCATTAAAGTTTTCCCCACCCCCACTTTCCACATGGGCCAAAAGGGAAGGAGGTTGGCCAAAAGCACCCCTCGCCTGACTTTCAGCCATTATGTAAATTTTTAAGAGCGCAGCAAAAGTTAATGCTGCTTGCTGCAGATTTGCATTAAAAGTGATGCACTTTAAAGCATTCGGCTGCAAGTCAAGGAAAAGGCATTATTCGAATACCGCTTTTAGACAGGGAGTATGACCTGTGTAATATTTATTAAGTGAAGAACACAATTTTAAAGCCTTAAAAATATTTAAAAAAATGTAAAGTAACATTTTTGTCTATTTATATTTTTTGCTAAAAACCGTTCTTTATAAATTCCTATTATATTACTTTTAATGCCTTTTAAATCCTTTAAAAAATTAAAAAAACAAGCCTGACTCTGAGGTTTTGATATACCATACATATGATATATATTTAATTAATTTACAGCTTTTAAATGCTAATTAAATTTTACATTTTAAAAGTAGGTACAAACATACCTTTTTCTATTTAAATTGACTCTAATTGAAATTATTTAGGTATCCATTAGTCTTCACGAGTTTTTTATAAAATTTTGCAGTGGTTGTTGGTTTTACTGTTCTTATCGCTGACCATTTTTGTTTCTGCAATAATTTTATGCAATGCAGCTGCAACAAAGTGCATTTTAAATGTCTGCCCCATGCGATTTGTGTGTTAATTTTTCATGAGTCAGCAGCTGAAGTTGACGGGGAAAATAGAGGGCCAAAACTGCGAGGAATATGGAAGCTCATTAAATTAAATCTTTGACGCCGGTCTTTCATATATCTGATGACTGAGATATTTTTTTAAATTCCCCTTTCGGTATTAGCTTTCAATTAAAAGATATCTTTAAGAAGAAAATAGCGCAACGACATGACCTCATATATTTTTAGTCAGGAAAATATAAATTTATCTCTCCCCATTTGTATCCTTGTTATACTTGCTTTTTTGTTTGTTTAGCTGCTGGCTAGCCTTTAATCAAACAACGGGCTATGAAAAAATTTATGAATAAGAATTATTTTTATCTAAACAAATTCAGTCTTTGAACAGCGCAATTACTCAAGTTCAACGATTTCCCAGAAGGTTATTAGCCAATGTGATACAATCATAAAGTAGCAGACGCAAAGAAAGAGAAGGACATAAAGATGGGAAAAGAGATAGAGATAGGAAAAGAGACAGGGACAGCGATAAAGCCTGGCTGCAGCTTTTATTTGCCAACCGATAAGATTTATGCAGCCTTCACAATGGATAGGTAGTTGCTGTACTCCCATGTGTTTTTCTGTTTTTGTACACATGTAAAAAATAAAAAAAGTAATGTCTCTGGTAATTACAAAATCTCCAGTTATTTGTGGTTTGATATTACTTCGCATAAAAAGGGTTTTTCTGCACTTCCTGTTGTAATTTTGTGTACATTTTGCATACGTTTTTCCCGCAGTGCACCATCGTGTGTGACAGATGAAGTTTAATAAACAAGGGCGCTTGTAAAAGAGTGACAGGAGGTGTATGGTGAAAACAAAAGAACACAAACTACAGGACATTCACGTGGGCATAAAAAAGGTTATGGAGCAAGGTCGATGAAAACGAGAAACGCACTAAAAAAAAGTTCACAAAAACCTATGTCAGATATACGGGTACCTACGCCCCCTTTTTTTTGGACTTTTTATGCAGCGCTATAAATAAAGCAATAACATCATTTTGAAGTATCTCATTACGTGTTACGGCACTGCCATTTTTTACGACTCGAACACACTCTCACTTGCGTAGTTCCGGCCAAAGAAGTTTGTGATGAAAGCCAAGACGAACAGCCATTTATGCAAAACTTTCTCCTCCACTCACTTTCCGGCAATTATTTTTTTTCTTTGCTCTCATGACCGCACTCATTAGAGAGTATCTGCAGGACCCATTTGCCACACCCCCACTTTGCCTTGTGGGCCATCAAAATGATGGTCAACTATCAAATGGCCAGGCAGGCACACATTTGCACAGCTGCCGCAATTAGCACGTTTCACACATTGATTTCAGGCGAATCCACCCAAGGAATCCGAATCCATGGAATCCTTCCTCCCACTTGCCATGTGCCATGTGCCCAAGTGGGAAACTTGAGTGGGCCAAGTGATGTGATGGGTTATTAAAATACTTTGCCTCCAGCCCCTTCAGCATCTCGTATAATTATTAATTATGTAATAAGTCGAATGGATGGACATTTGCTGAGCCCGGATTCTATTTGGCTTTGGGATTCCACTTGGCCACTCCAGTTACGGCCAAGAAAATTGGTAAGGAGATGGGTGGGTGGGGGCATCAGATAGCCCAACGGAAGCTCATTTGGCATTTAAAGTAAGGAAATGTGAGTGCCAGCCAAGGAGATTGTCTTGGACCGGAAATGAACATTTAAAGTTCTGAAATATTCAAGATTGAATTAAAAGGAATCTTGAGGGGAAAGCGGGCTGTATTTGCGTTTTAATTTTAGAGGTTTTAGCGTAGGGAATATATTTTCTTGTATCTTGATTAACATCGATAAGGCTTTAAAAAGCTGTTTATTAAAGGTTTTTATGAACTTAAGTTTATTTAGATACTTCCAATATACAATATTTACATACTTACAATACAACATAAAGTTAACTTTAAAGTATGCACCAAAAAGGTCGCAAAACTTTTTAAAAAATTTGTTCAGTAAAATGAAATCACATTTTCTGCCTCTTAGTTCCCAATCTCTCCTTTTTCATTTACCAGACCACCCAAAGGACTTTTTACCATTCCCCAAATTGACTCCTTGACTCAATTCAAACATATTCCTTTCGGTTTCCGCCTCTCATCCTTGGCTCCTTCTTGACATTATCATTGTCATTCGGCTTTGCCGCTCCACATACAACAACAAAACATCTCAGAAATTTGCATAAAATTTCAATTTTATTTATTTTATAGCCCCCGGAACAATAATGTCCAAAGAGATGTGCGATAGGAACAACGCTCATTTAAGTTTTCGTAAGCAGAAAATTTTTCATTTCGGTTTATTTGCTAACTTTAAAGTTGAAGTTCACATGGAGTTTGAAGTGCATATAATAAGAAAAATATAATAATTTTTTGAACAGCAATATGGGAGGGCTTCTTACACGGTGAGGTGCTGTCTAGACTGGGAAAAGAAACCCTTGGACAGGATCTCAGCTCAATTCAGTAACACACACTCACGTGCCTGACAGCTCCAGACAGAATCCCAATGATGAAAACGACCTCCTGCCTGTCATCGTCACTTTTGCAACTGTCGCCAAGGAGAAGTCTTTCAACTGGCTCAACAACACCGAGAAAAACTTGTTCTTGAATTTAATAAACTAAATTAACTAAAGGCAGCAGAGCAGAAAAATCAAGTCAAAAATTCAAAATCTTTACTAGAACGTTTTTAAAAACATTAAATTATTCTTAACTCAAACTAAATATGTGATGTTTTCTTTAAGTTTTGTAATCACATCAATGCAAGCATTTAGTTTTAAATTTTTGGAAATTTATATAAATATTTTAAATTCTTAAAACTCAAATGTTTTCATACCAAAGATTTGTTTCTGATTTATGCATAAATTCGTTTTTCCCCCCAGTGAACGCAGCGCCTTGGTTACAATTTAAAAAAATTAAAAAAAAAAGTGCTCGCTGTCAGGAATTTCCGAGGCGAAAACGCTTCCAGGACTGACAGGACCTCAGCAAAGTGAGGGGTTTCCAGGACTGCTTGTGGCATGCGTGCAAAATGCCTTGCCACTTACTTAGTTGCGATCAAGTTGGGTCGAAAACTTTATATTCTGCACTTAAATGTGCGCCGACAATCAAAAGTGAAACAAGTTTTTTGGGGAAGAGTGTAAGCTCATGAATTTGTTGCATGTTGCACACATATGCACATGTTTCTATGTATATTTAATACACATAGGAAGGAAGGAAGTCCTGCCGTTTCGCCTTTTGGTTCAGTTTAGTTTAAAAACTTTTTCACCAGCAATAAAAGTTTTACTTTGATAGAAGGGGAAATATCCTAAAAAAAGCAAGGGTTTGGCATAAGAACCGTTTAGTTTAACCAACAAGTCCCAAACTCCTCACTAAAATTTATTTCTTAAAGAAAATATTTTACAAAATATATTAACAATATCCCTTTGATTACACTAGTTTACAAAATTAAAAAAAAAAAATACCCCAGAGCCAATGACAACAATTTCTGGTAGAGTTGGACTTCCAGATAGCGAAAATGTCACAAAATAATTTTTCTTTGGGACAGTTTTTTTTAAAGATTTTTTAAAGTTTAAAAAAAAAATTGTCGGCTGTCTCTTCAAGTTTATAATTATTTCTCGCGTTGTGGTTTACCGATCTAGGTGAATTTTACAAAATTCTACTGCCAATAGATACATCTTTAACATTGTCATACTAAACAATTGGATTGGATGAGTCATTTATCTGCAAGAGCTCGACAAACACAAACTTTTTGAAAATTTTGTGCTCTTAAACGACTGTAAAACGGCTGCTATACCCTTAAAAACTCGAAAAAAATCCGTTAAAAAATCATTATAGGTTTTAACTGAATTTTGGTATCCGAAATAATCGGAAAAGCTTATCATGCAAGAAACTCATTGGAAATTAGATTTCTTGTGGATTTTTAAAGTTAGACGTTTTGTTTTTTTTGGCCGTTAAACACCAAATTTGAACTTTATCCCAGTAGGCTTATGAACTGTAAACTGTTAACAGTGTTGTCGGACCAAATAAAATAAGCTAGAAAAAGCCAATAGATATAAAGATAAACACATCATTATTTTGTATATTTGTCAACTTCAATAACGATTTAGCAATAGCACTTGAGTGTGTTAAGGCAATATCTAAAAACAAAGGGAAACTCAGGATAATTTTCTATAGATAGGGTCCTAAAAAAAATCAGTAAAAATTTACATATGAGAAAAATACAAAATTTGCTACAATTTGCTAAAATTCAAAAACACAATTCAATGTTAAACTAAACCATTAAAAATTTAAAAAATCAAATGCACCTTTAGATATAGTGTTTCTTCTTAAAACGTAAGAAAGATTTCATATTTACATCGCTTTTTGATGGTGTAACTTACACTTACACAACTCGTGATTACTTAGCTTTTTCAATATTAAGTTCAGCTTCTTTTTATATCCGAAAGTTGCCATCACTGCCTACATTAAACAGTCCTGTAAGCGCTAGGCCTACTGGGATAAAGTTCAAATTCGGTGCTTAACGGCCGAAAAAAAACAAAACGCCTAACTTTAAAAATCCACAAGAAATCTAATTTCCAATGAATTTCTTGCATGATAAGCTTTTCCGATTATTTCGGATACCAAAATTCAGTTAAAACCTATAATGATTTTTCAACGGATTTTTTTCGAGTTTTTAAGGGTATAGCAGCCGTTTTACAGTCGTTTAACAGCACAAAATTTTCAAAAAGTTTGTGTTTGTCGAGCTCTTGCAGATAAATGACTCATCCAATCCAATTGTTTAGTATGACAATGTTAAAGATGTATCTATTGGCAGTAGAATTTTGTAAAATTCACCTAGATCGGTAAACCACAACGCGAGAAATAATTATAAACTTGAAGAGACAGCCGACAATTTTTTTTTTAAACTTTAAAAAATCTTTAAAAAAAACTGTCCCAAAGAAAAATTATTTTGTGACATTTTCGTTATCTGGAAGTCCAACTCTACCAGAAATTGTTGTCATTGGCTCTGGGGTATTTTGGCTGTAAACTAGTGTTATCTAAGCTTTACAGGGTATTATTTACACTTCAGTTAACATTAGTCCTCGAATTTTTTTTTTTCCAAAAACTTCCCCGCAGCAATTTGTCACATGTTTTGCAGTCAAATTAGCGAAAAGCATCTCTTGGCATTCTTGGCCACATTCGGTGTTTTATTTCCTCCACACGCCACCCTTGAGTAACAAAATATTTGCCAAACAAATTAAAATTTACATTGATACCAAAATAAACCAGCAGTCGTCGAATTAAAAAGCGGAGGGGAAAACAAAGTTTTCTGGTTGCCGCTGCACTTGATGTTGATGTTTTTGAGTGAAATTACACGGCCATCGCCATCGGCAAACAGAGAGCAACGAGGCAAGAAGCCAGAAAGTGGAATAAAAGTAAATGCAAATGCAAACACAAATAAACAATCCGAAGGATGCAGCAGCGCAGGACGTGCAGTAACTTTTGCCCGCCACTGTGGCACGTTTCACTGGAAATTCTTGCGGCATCGTTCGCTCAGTCGCTCATTTATTCATTTCTGTTGTTTTTCCCTCAACTATTTCCTTTTTTCCTCAATCAATTTTGGGGTTTCTTTTAGATATCATCTTGATTGCAATCACACACACTGTGCGTATAATTATTTCTAGCCTCCTCAGGAAAACACCATTCGCAAGATAAAAAGTTTAATTGAATTTCATGCAAATTGCATTCATGAATTTGTTTTTAATTAGAAAACTTGCCAGATCTTCAGGCTGCAAAACTATGAATATGAAAGTGGGCCAAAAAGAAGAGGTCGCAGGCAAAATATTTGCACATCAAAGTGACTTTGCTGCAATTTCACAGATGAAATGCTGAAGATTTATGGGGTTTCCAGTTTGTCACACACAAATTCGACCCCAATTAAAACCGAAACAGCCCCCGAAAATTCAGCAAAGACAATGAACCAATGACAGATTGTAATTAGAAGGAAAGTTGAGCTGTGTTTGTGACATTTTGTCGAGTTCAATTACTGGTCAAAATGTTAAAAGTTGCCTGGAGACACACACCAAAAATGTATATATATGTTACGTAGAGGGATAAATGGGTAAATGTCAGGCTCTGAAAACTGAATCAAAAAGTAAACTTTGAACGGGAAACTTTTTCAAACTGCAATCTCCAATTACAAACAGGGGATCAAGCAAATGTGCTGAGGCTAGTAAAATTTCCGAGCGCCTTCCCCCGTTGAAAGCCCACCAGAGAATCGAGTTCTCCATCCGGAATTTTCCCAGCATTTCTCTCTGGGCTAAAAGTAGAGCCACCAACGGAAGTTGGTAGCAGCAGCAGCAGCACCAGCAGTTGCAGGAGTTAACCAAAAACGGAAATTTATGACCGGACAAGATCCGATATACGGTAACAACACAGTTAAGGGGGAATCGCTGTGCAAGGTGGAAATTATGGGTGGGTACTGCATTTTGGATAGCAGCTGCACTGAGGGAAAAAATGGCCAAGGACTTTCTAGACTTATGATTTTTTTTGCTTTTTTTAAAAACAGAAAAACTTTTTAAAACAGGCCTAAATTTGGATTGTTTTACAGAAAAGCTCATTATAATTTTGAATTTACTTTTATATATTAAAACGCACTTCTAGAAATATATGTATGCTGTGTTTTTATTAGTTTAAATTTTTCCAGTTTACTAATAAGTCAATATTAAGGCAACCGATATTATTTGTTTTCTAAACTAAATACATTTTTACAAGAAACTAAACAAGCTTATGTTTTTATAAGATTACATTAACATTTGTACATTTAACTTGTTAGCCTTAATGTTATTCAAAAGAAAAACTGTGTGCCCCTAAAATTTTTTCTATTGAATGAATATGAATCTTAGAAATATTTTTCTCAGTGTCGGTTGCTGGGGCATTTCTGCAGTTCGTGCGCACAAATGTCTTGGCATTACGCACAAGTGAAGTGCGTTTTTGGGGTAGGGCAATCGTAAATTACGATTGCCAGGGAGTTGGCTCAAGTGCGAAATATTTGCTGGGCTCCCAAGGGTTCCAAGGCTTCCAGGCATCGAAGCTTCGATAAAACCCGGAGGACACTACAACAGCTGGCAATAAATCGAAGAATTTGAATTATGAAATCTTCCTTTTCTGCCGCCCCAGCAAATTGAGTGCCAGGCAATTGAGTTTTCGAGCCGAGAATGTAAACAATCGGTTTATCCCGCCTGTCAAATGCCACGGATCCCCTCTGCCATTAGTCAGTATATGACAATGCATAAATTATAGGATTTATTTATGAACATAGCCAAAGGAAACATTTGGCCACAAATAAATGAATAAAGCCAAAAGTAAACCAAAGTCAAAGACATAAGAAAAGGCGCCAGAAAAAGCGGGCTCATTGCGGCAATAATCATAAATTTTCGTGGTTAATTAATTAATTGGGATTGAGTACGGAAACGTGTCATTTGGCTCTTGATTGTGACTTTTGCGGACACTTGATTAACTAAATATCAACATAAACAATTGCACACTTAGGTGGGCAGTTAGGAAATTTTGGGGAGGTGAAATTCATAAATCATGGCAGCCTTTGAGGCGTGACCTTAGCAATCAAGTGGATTAATGACCTCTTGAACTAATAATAAGAGCGACTAGAACAATGTGTAACTGTTCTGGTAAGCTCGTAATAATTTTGTTTTTGTTTTATATGACTATCAGCGGGCGGTAAGGACACACTTAATGTTTATTGTGTTGATTAATAAAATATGAAGCAAGCTTCTTTGGATTTAATAAATTATGTTTAGGTAATCTACTCTTTGCGCAATCAGATGTAATAAAAAATTTGTTTCATAGTCAAAATCAAAATTACATTAACTATGCAGTCAATATTCATTTATATACATTTTTGTTTTCCTAAAAAAAAAACTTATAACTTAAGCCCAGAAGTTTTTGCATCTCCAAAAAATCATGCAATTTAACGTTTGTGTACCTTTTTCTTTAATTATGCTAAACACCTTAATCAAATTTACACAACTTCACACAAACTTTGTACCTTTTAATTAATTGAGTCAAGCCTGGGGATTTCAAATTTCAGCACCAAATTGCACGCCACAAAGCTCTGGTTTACATTCGTACTTTCTGGAATTTTTAATTGTAATATGAATGTGAATGGGTAGGTTTACCCTTGGAAAACTGCATGTAAAATGTATTCAAATGCAAATTTTCAGCTCTGCTGTATAATTAGAGGAAATACAATTATATATACACACATGCAGATGCAAACACAGTCGCTCTCACACGCTGATATAATAGTCAAATTCATTAGCCAAAGAAATGTTGTTAAAACCGCACACCCAGAATAATGGAACGGGGTAAAATATTCTGATTCAAATAAATTATTTGAATTAGAGTCGCAGAAAAACTGAGGAAAATCCGGGGGAAAACCCCCATGGTAACCGCAACAAAACGAAAATGATTTCTTAATGCAATTTCTTATACACTCATACGGGGTTTTTTCTATTTTTTCAGCTATTGTTCGAGCTTAAGTCTCACTTTGAAGAAATTCCGGCTAAAAAACCAAAATAGCAACACATAAAGCATAATAGCCACCCTGGCCGACTTTCCCCCACCGCTTTTCCTGCCATTTTCTCTAGTTTTTCTTTCTCTCTTTTTTGGGAGTTGCATATGCGTATCAGCTCGAGACTTCCGGCGGTGTCTTTGTGAAGCTGATCCCCGGCTCAAGGATTTTTTGCTGGGGAGCTGTGCTGACAGGTTGAAAGCATCATATATAGTGCTTTACGATGCACTAGAAAAAATGTAACGCACATTTTTTGGTTTACCTGTTCGAATTTATTAAAAAAGTATTTTTCTTTATGTCTGTCTTCTTTTCTATTTTCTTTTAAGAACAATAAAAGATTTTAAAGTAGTAAAATAATGTGCTTATAATTAGTTAACCATTTTTATGTAGGATATAATCTTAAATTTTAAAATAAAAATTAAGAAAACGTTGCTCGTTCTTTCAGTAATATTTTCTTGGAGTGCATGGTTTATTTATTTGCTTTTTTGGAAACGAAAAAAAATAATGGAGAAATGGGCAACCCTTTTCTTTGTTCCGCACAACTATCATTGGGTATCATAAATATTTATCAAGCTGAATGAAGGTGAGCTGTTTTCCCACTTATGTTAAGGTGACCCAAAAAAACAGCAACCCAAAAGGGATCCAGTTGAAAGAAAAAGAATTAAATTTAATTTGCATATGTTAAGTGGCAGAGGCAATTAATGCCACGAAGGAGATGGTGAAGGTGAAAGGACAAAGGACTTTGTGCGCCCTTTTTGATTGAGATGTGAAGGAAGCCGAGGAGGGGCAAAGGACAAAGGGAGCCGCTGAAAAGGGAAGGAAAAGTGGGAAATCATAATTGGCTTCCAAATGCTTGAACTCAATTATGTGCGCACAATTTTTGGGGCCACGACGACAACAACGAACGACATTGCTGCCGCTGACAGGCAAATTATGGATTCAAGGCCAATATACGCACAAATTTCGCCAGTGAAATGGCACTTTCACTTCGGGGAAAGCTCCAGACAATTTGCATAGCGTCCTGCCTGGGGAAAATTACACAACAAGGCAGTGGGCGGTGGGTAAGGCGGAGGAGGTGACATCATGACCCCAGCAGAGATGATAAATTACTCAAACATAAATTAAAGATAAATCATGGCTGCAGCTTCTTGCACACACGATTGAAATGCACAAGGAAGTTTTGCTATATGCAAATTAGGGCTTAGACGGAGGCCACAGAGTGTGTCAGATATATAGAAGTATATAGCAGCCAGATCCAGTGGAGGGGAAAGACAGCGGAAGGTAATCACACTTGGGCGACAGTTGAGCAGGATGTTCAGGAAGAGGTCATGGGGGTTTCCATATAATGTAAAATTAAACATGATTAAACATTAAACTATATTGGTCATAAATTTTAACAAATTTACATTTATGAGGGAAAAATAAACAGATATCCTGTGCACCACAAAATATGAGTTTATATTTTTTTTTATCACTCCCCCATAACCCTGTGGTTTTCCCTACAAACGTAGCAAAAAACTGGACCAAAAAAAAAAACAGAACGTGCTCGTTGCAGTTTTAAAGGACATGCGACCAACTCAGGTCAGAAAAACTAGGACTTCGACCAGGTCAGCACAGCGTATCCGTGTGCATCGATGTGGACGCTGCATGTGGAAAACTCGATTTGCCGAGAGAGTCACGTAGTAATCGACACATTCCCAAAATCCCACGGCAGTTTATTGAGACCAGACGTCGATGAGTTGGTCATCAGTTAACACGAGCCATGATAACCACTTGGTAAAGTTAGTGGTGAAATGGCAGTTGTAAATAAACTGAACTACAATTTTTCATAAATTTTAAAACGTTGTTTACCTATATTCGCAAGTTTAAATATTTGATTTTAAACTTTACAAAATTGTAAGAAAAAATTTAGAACAATTATAAGGATTTTTTTTTAAACAAAAATATTTTCATATACCAAGGCAAGCTTTAAGAACCAGAAGCTTAAAAACATACCACCCTTTTTTAAAAGGTGTTAAGTAGGTTTCAGTTATTATATAGCTTATCCAAGAATGGCCACATTATCTCTGTCAAAGGTAAAAAATTAAATAAATGCAGTTTATTACAAAAATAACCAATTGTTTAGTACGAAGATGTTAAGATTCGAGTGCCCTGGGGTCACATTTTGGGTCGATGGTATGGCAATCGAATGAAACGCCCCATCCTGGCGATCCACGGCTGGATGGACAACCTGGGAACCTTCGATCAGCTGGTTCCCCTGCTCCCAGACTGTATTGGAGTGCTTTGCATTGATCTGCCAGGACATGGAAGATCCTCTCGGCTTCCACCTGGAATGCACTACAGCGTCTACGATTACGTTTTCCTCATTCCAAGGGTGATGAAGGAGTTTGGATGGACAAAGGTTTCCCTGATGGGTCACTCCTTAGGTGAAGTTATGAGCTTCATGTACGCCGCAATGGCACCAAAAACTGTGGACATGATCATCTCATTGGATGTTTTGCTACCCAGGAGAGTTGAGGATCCCAGCAAGTTCTGCCATGATATCGAAAAGTGTCTGGAGGAGGAACATCGGCAAGCTGATGGAGATGAGCACGAGCCGAGATCGTATACCATCAAACAACTGAGAAATGTGCTGGCCAGGAGCAGCAAAAACTCGGTGCCACAACACCTGGCCGATCACATGCTCCACCGCCAGGTGACCAAGTCCCAGATGTACCCGGAAAAACTATTCTTCTCTAGAGATGGACGCGTGAAGTTCTACCATTTATTTGACATCGAAACAGGACTTGCAGCAGAGATGGCGAGGCGCATTCAAGGGAAACCCTATCTGGTCATCAAGGGATCACTTTCACCATTTGTGGGACCCCGGTGTGCAGGGACACTATCTATTTTATCCCAGGATAATCCTCATTTTGAATTCTATGAGATCAAGGGCGCTGGTCACCATGTTCACCTTCATGCCGCCGAGGAATGTGCCCGGTTCATTGTGCCCTTCATCCGGAAACATAGAATGCCGTCGGCTTGGGAACACCTTAGCAAACTTTGATACAGCGATTCTATTATAAATCTGTATTTAATTTATTTTGGGTTGTTTTTTCCTTAATAAACTGTGTTGCAGGTACAAATATTCTGCTAACAAAAAGTTAATACATAGATCATATAACGAAGGGTATTACTTGTTTAGTTTCCCTTTAGAATTTTTTAATAAACAGTTAAAGCTATTGAAGTGCAGTTAAGGTATGTATGTATAACAACAACAAAGCTTTGAGTTACCCAAAAAAATATTTCACCAAAATTGTATTAAAGCTTAAAGATCTGATTTGTTGTGGGGAAAAAGCTTCTATAGGTAAAACTTTCTAAGAAAACCAATTGCTTTTCAAATTTTATTTTGATTACTGAGGGTGAAGAACAAACAACTAAAATAAGTCGCTACATTTCCTATAACACTCTTTAAGACATAATATTAAAATATAAGAAGAAAGAAACTAAAACATACGATGAGCCATGACCCTAAAAGCAATGTAAGTAAAGTAAATAAAAATATAAACTACCATATAATACAGATTTCTACTTAAGCAGTTTGAGGAGGTGGAGATTCCTGTGCCTTGGGGTTATATTTCTGGTCGATGGTATGGCAATCAAAAGGAGCGTCCAATTTTAGCGCTTCACGGCTGGCTGGAAAATCTAGGCTCCTTCGATCGACTGATTCCCCTGCTTCCCGATTACATCGGAGTGCTCTGCATTGATTTTCCTGGACATGGAAGGTCTTCGCCCTTGTTACCAGGAATTCGTTACAATATTTACGATGAGGTATACATTATTCCCCGAGTGATGAAGCACTTTGGCTGGACAAAGGTTTCCCTCATGGGTCATTCCATGGGTGGAGCAAGTAGCTTTATTTACGCGGCACTCGCTCCTGAAACCGTGGACATGATCATCTTCCTGGATATTCTGCTGCCAGCTCAATATGATAATGACTTTAGCCTTTTTATCATGCGCGAAGGTCTGGAGAAACATTTGATAGAGGATGAGCTCCTGGCTGAGGAAAATCAGCAGGAGCCGCCTGCCCACACCCTCTCTAAAATGGCTGATATTATTTCAAAAGGAAACCAGGAGTCAATGTCCCCCGAATTGGCCCATCACCTTATCCACCGCCAGGTCAAGAGGTCAATTCACAATCCAGATAAGTTTTACATCTCCAGGGACAGGCGGGCCAAGTTCTACACCTACTGGGAGATCGATGGAGGACTTGGCGCGGAGATGGCAAGGCGAGTGGGAAAGAAGCCCTGTCTTATCATCAAAGGATCTTTGTCGTCGCATTTAAGGCCTCGTAGTGACGAGGCCATTGCCATTTTGTCCCAGGATAATCCAAACTTTGAAATCTACGAAGTGGATGGCGGTACCCATCACTTTCACTTGCAATTTCCCGAGGAGTGTGCCAAGTACATATGTCCCTTTATTCAGCGACATCGACCTCCGACCGTTTCTGCCACCAAAGATCAAAAGAACCACATGGATCACCGCACAGGACAGGAACAAGTGTTATCTAATCAAACCCAAGAAACACAAAGCAAACTATAAATAAGAGAAACCAATGATAAGATGTATAAAAGGAGGGTACATGATTTTTGGTCGGCCAAGAGTTTGTCTAATCAAAAAACTATACATATTGCATATATGCAATGCTTAGATTAAAGGCCGGCGGTAATCTTTATAGAATCTGTACACGAGCTACCCCAAAAATAAAATACTTTTGTTTTGTTTATACTTATTTTTGGCAAAAGGTGAAATGCATGGTAACAAATACTTAATATTTTCAACTTCTGATTGCAACTTATTGTTCTTTTTCTTATGAACAATAGGCAAGTTTAACTTTATTTACTGAATTGCAAAGCATACTTTTAGGCAGATTTTTTGGCCCCTTTTTTTAATTGATTAATTTAAGTTTGACTTCATAAACTCTAATGCAGAACATACTTTTAGGCAGATAGTTTACGGCCCATTTTTTAATTGATTTATTTGGCAGATAGATTTAATCGTCAGACCGCCGTTAAAATTCCTTAACGCACGCGTAGCGTTATCTTGGTCAAAAATTTGTTTACCGCCAAAAGCTTTTTTGGAATAATACAATCTTACTATTTATAACTTCCTATTTTAAATAGATTTCTATTTTGGTGTCGTTATACGGTAGTTTTTAGTCAGGTCACAGACGTTAAAGCGCCTAGACGGTAGGGTGGAAAAAAAAGGCCATTTAAAGTTGGAAAAAAATGGGAGTTTTATCAATTAGTAAGGTATGAAAACCGTAGAAAAACAATTATAAATATTAATAAGGGACTAAGGGAAACGTTCGTTATTTAAGATAATCTTCAACAACTTTTTAAAACTTTTAGTACAAGGATGTCAAGATTCCTGTGCCTTGGGGTTATATTTCTGGTCGATGGTATGGGAATCAAAAGGAGCGACCCATCTTGGCCATCCATGGCTGGCTGGACAACCTTGGCACCTTTGATCGACTGATTCCCCTGCTTCCCGATTACATTGGAGTCCTGTGCATCGATCTTCCAGGACACGGAAGATCATCGCACCTGCAACCTGGAATGTTCTACAACATCTACGATCACGTGTTCTTGATTCCACGGGTGATGAAGGAGTATGGATGGTCAAAGGTCTCACTGATGGGTCACTCAATGGGTGGCATCATAAATTTTCTTTACGCGTCCATTGCCCCACAAACAGTGGACATGATCATTAACCTGGACGTTTGGCTTCCCTTGAGACTGGACTATAACTATTTGCCTCTGAACATAGATAAACAGATCGTGGAGGTGGAAAGGCAACGTAACTTAGGGAGAACCGCCCTCTTACACCCAATCTCAGTTGAATGGAGTCTTAAATTTCGACTCAGAGTGTGCCAAGCACCTCCTCAACCGACAAATGACCAGTTCGCAACTGTATCCGGATAGATTGTACTTCTCCAGGGATCCGAGAATTAAATACCAGAATACCCTAGACGTTGATGAGGGTCTTGCCGCAGAAATGGCGAGACAGATCCGAGGCACACCATATGTCCTTATAAAGGGATCTTTATCCGCATTCGTGCCACCTCGAAGTGATAAAATCATCTCCATTCTGGCCGAGGACAACCCAAAATTTGAGTACCATGAAATAGAGGGTGGAACTCATTATTTACATCTCGAATCCCCAGAGAAGTGTGTCCGGTACATAGTGCCCTTTATCCGTCATCACCGACCTCCGGTCTACGCTCCGCAGACTCTTATCTTAAGAAATCATGATTTAATCAACATAAATAACAGCAAATTGTGAGTCAATAACAGTTCAAAGTCCGTTTTCGTGTTGATTATAAGCGATCATGGTTTTCCCTATTCTTAACATTCATATCACTATTTTTTTTAGTGTAATGAATGATTTTATGTTAACCTACAACTAAAGCAAATATTATTTAAAATAGTTTAAGACTAAAACTAAATTTTAATGTACTTTTAAACCATAACAAAAAATGAGAAGTCAGTAGGTAATAAAAATTAAGCAAAAATTCAAAGATTTTAATTTAGTACTTGTAGTTTTATAATGAATAAAATTTTATTATTTGTCGTAGTTTAAAATAGTTCTTCTTTTATCATCAATGAAGAGTTCAAGGGACTTGTTTAACGGAAAAATTCTAGAGTAATTTTAAAATTAAACCGATTTTATATTGCCATTCGCCACGAAAGAACAAGCTTTTTCCCCTCCTCAAAAGCTTTATGATTGTTTTGGTTTTGCGGCCTAGACAAAATTTTCTCAGCAGTCAAGCTAAACGCACGTGAATTAAAAAAATACGCACACCAATTTATATATTACTTAATATAAAACAAAACTGAGACAAACAGAACAATATCGTATAATATGTTAAACAATAAACTGTGTTAAACAGATAGTGAAATCCGCAGAACAAATGTTATCTCGCTCTCGAACTTGTTTATAATCATAAGCTTTTTATAAAAAGTAGATCTCTCTCTCTTACTTTGGACTCTTTGAACCGATCTCTCTTTCGATTCCGGTTTGTTATTTAAGTGAAGAAAATGTAGAACAAAAATTTAGTTTGTGCAAAGATGGTAAAGCAGGAAGACGCTTAAAACAATTGAAGGTACTGGAACTAATTTTTTGCAACATCATACAAACAAGATCATAACGCATGATCTGTTTGATAAAGTATTAAATCCAGTTTAAAAGTGCTAATCAATCTGTGGAAAACATGGGAACTTTGTCATTAAGCGAAGTAAGTTAATCGAAAATATATTTATCTATCTTAATCCATCTACTACTTATGAGACCTTTGAACTCCGACTATGGATTTATGAAATGACTAGCGTTTGAATCGCTTGGCTTTATGATGTAACTATATAAAGTTATCTAACATCAAAAACATTATTAATATTACACTCTTAACTCAACTCAACTTTTTTAAATGTTCCAGTACGAGGCGGTGAAAATTCCAGTGCCTTGGGGTTATATTTCCGGACGTTGGTATGGCAATCGAAAGGAGCGACCGATTTTGGCACTTCATGGTTGGTTGGACAACCTGGGAACCTTTGACCGCCTGATTCCACTGCTTCCCGACTACATCGGAGTGCTCTGTATCGATCTACCAGGACATGGAAGATCCTCCCACCTGCAACCGGGAATGTACTACAGCGTCTACGATTACGTGTTTATTATTCCCCGAGTAATGAAGGAGTACGGATGGTCAAAGGTTTCCTTGTTAGGTCACTCACTGGGTGGTGTCCTGTGCTTTGTTTATGCCTCTATGGCTCCTCACACCGTGGACATGATCGTCATCCTGGATATACTGCTTCCCTTGAGAAACGAAATAGAGTACATGGCTTTGAGCATAGAAAAGCAACTGCTGGATGTGGAGCGGCAGGAGCAGGGGAACTACAGTGAACCACCATCTTACACCCCATCTCAGCTGGGAAAGGTGCTTGCGAAGGGAAGCTTCAACTCCGTAACACCCGAGCTTGCTAATCACCTCCTCCACCGTCAGTTGACCAAATCCAAACTGTATCCCGAGAGATTTTACTTCTCCAGGGACATAAGAGTCAAGTATTACCACTATATAGACATCGAAGACGGTTTAGGGGAAGAAATGGCTAGGCAAATTCGCCGGAAACCATTTCTTCTTATCAAGGGCTCCAGGTCGCCATATCTGACGGCTCGTTGTAGTGAGTCTATCTCCATTCTAGCAGAGGATAACCCACATTTTGAGTTCTACCAGGTGCAAGGAGGCACCCATCATCTCCATCTTCATGCCGCCGAGGAGTGTGCTAGTTACATAGTGCCCTTCATCCAGCACCATCGACCTCCATCCTTGACTTCCTGGACACTTAATACCAAGGAGGATGGCATCAGCCTTAAGAAACCGAAAGGATTCTTTGCGTGGACCAATAAAAAGCGCAGCAAGTTGTGAAATTTCAATAGTACATAGTATATGTACATAGTAAATAGTCTCTTTAAAACGTAAGACTTAGTTTCCTGACTATTGAAAAGTCACTGTTACTGTGCAAGTTTAACTTTTATTTTAATAGTTTAAATAACTTCCAAAGGGAATGTACATATTTATAGTTTAATAATATATGTTATATAATTATTATTTTAATAATAATTTTACAAGATAAAGAGAAAACAAAATTAATACTATACAATTCGTTAGAGTTATGGGATCTCTTAATTTCGGTTCTATGCTCCCAGACTCTTTTTATGCTTTTTTCTACAACCTCTCTTTTCTTGACCTAAAAAGCGAATCATGTTGATAGTGACAATCAGTCGTCAAACATCTGTTGGAACTGAATGATGGAAGATTCTACAATTTCGGTTCCGAAATTGTAATCGAAACGGCGGCGGTTTTTGTTAGATACTCAAGATAATACATTTAGAAAGTGGCACCACAATTACTGAACCCAGTATAAAAGTGGGCGACGGACAAAGTTCACAAGGCCGTCGGTCGGGATGGGAACTTTGTCATTGAGCGATGTGAGTAAGCAAAAAAAAATAAAATTATAAAGCTAAGACAAAAAAAAAAAGATAAGACCTGTTAAGCGCAATGTTTTTTTTTCTAACCGATTAAATCGATTACTTAGCAACATGACATTGTTTTGGAATTTTCACTAATTTTTCTTTTAATGGAAAATAAAAGCACTTTATTTTCATTACAAAATGTAACATGATCAAATCAGTTACAAAACCCAAGAAAAAGTAATAGAAAACTTTTACTTTCACTTAATTTAATTAGTAAACATGTTAATGTTTATTTGGTTAACAGAAAATGTTTATAATTTTGTTCTATCATATATTGCTTTTTTAGTTTGAGGAGGTGAGAATCCCGGCACCTTGGGGTCACATTTCAGGTCGATGGTATGGCAATAAAACAGAGCGACCGATCCTGGCGATTCACGGATGGTTGGACAATCTGGGCACATTTGATCGCCTGATTCCCCTGATCCCGGATTACATAGGAGTCGTTTGTATCGATCTCCCAGGACATGGAAGATCTTCTCACCTGCAACCTGGAATGCACTACAGCGTCTACGATTACGTCTTCATTATTCCCCGAGTGATGCAGGAATACGGCTGGAAAAAGGTCTCCCTCCTGGGTCACTCCCTAGGTGGCATTATAAGCTTCGTTTACACTTCCCTGGCTCCAGATTCCGTAGACATGGTGATCGCGCTGGATATTTTGTTGCCTCTGCCAATTGGAGATCCCAGAAAAGCACTTGTCCACATGGCCAAAAGCATGGAAAAGCACCTCGTCGAAGAGAATCGTCAAGAGGCGGGAAGTCTTCACGAGCCACCCTCGTACCCACTTTCTCAGTTAACCAAGGTCGTTGCCAAAAGAAGCTTAGACTCCGTGAGCCCTGAGTTTGCAAAGCATCTACTTCACCGGCAAGTTTACAAGTCGCAAATTTATCCGGATAGATTCTACTTCTCAAGGGATGGACGTATCAATTTTCTTTACTATATGTTAACACCACCTGGACTAGTTAAAGAAATGACACGGCGTATCCGAAGAAATCCGTACTTGGTAATAAAGGGATCTAAGTCTCAACAAGTGGGAGTTCTGTGCGAGGAGGCCATATCCACCCTTCGTCAAAACAATCCCCACTTCGATCTTTATGAAGTGGAAGGTGGTACACATCATGTCCATCTCCATTTGGCTGAGGAGTGTGGCCGTTACATAGTGCCCTTCATACGTCATCATAGACCTCCGGCCCTGACATCATGGTCATTGACCGGAAACGATCATGTTGACTTCAAAGAAAACCGGAGGGAACAGGAGGAATTCTTTAAAAAGAACAAAAAGAATCGCAGCAAACTTTGAAGCACTATTTAAAGCAAGCAGTACCCAAAGTTTATGTAATAATAACAACACAATTTTAATTCTGATTTGTTATTTGTCAACAAAATAAATTACTCTTTAATTTCTCTTTAAAAAAAATGTGTCTCCCTTTTCCAAAGCTTTTACTCTCTTATTTCTTTGTTTATTCTCTTTTTTGTAAACCAGAAAAGCGAACAAAACGACAGTGCGAATTAGTCGTCAAACAACTGTTGCAGACGTAAGATGTGTAATTCTTCAGTTCCGAAATATTAATCTTTATTTTGGGCCTTCGATTAGATACTTTAGATTACCCAGGACGTGGTTCTAACATAATCTGATCCAGTCTAAAAGTTCCGACGGTCAAAGTTCAGTAGGCCGATGTTCGGGATGGGAACTTTGTCACTGAGCGACGTGAGTAAGCAAAAAAAAAAACATTCAGCTGCGGTAAAAGAAAAGATAAGACGAGTTTACCGGCACCAATCATTGTTTACCTTCTGAACTTCCAGTTCAAAAGTACTTAAATGATAAATTTATTATTCCGGAACACGGAGCACTTAACGATACTATACGTTTTTAAAGAAACATCTCTTCCGTTTCTAGTTCAAGGAGGTGAGAATTTCTGCACCATGGGGACACATTTCCGGACGTTGGTATGGCAATCGTACAGAACGGCCCATCTTGGCATTCCACGGATGGCTGGACAATCTGGGAACCTTCGATCGCCTGATTCCACTTCTTCCGGATTACATAGGAGTGCTTTGCATCGATCTTCCAGGACATGGAAGATCATCGCACCTGCCACCTGGAATGCATTACAGTGTCGAGGACTACGTACTCATTATTCCCCGAGTGATGAAAGTACGGCTGGTCAAAAGTCTCCCTAATGGGTCACTCCATGGGTGCCATCATGTGCTTCGTTTTCACATCTTTATTTCCACACAAAGTGGATATGGTGATCTCTCTAGATATGTTGATACCTTGGTCACCAGAACCCAGATATAGAGTTGTCCAATTGGCCAGGAACATGGAGAAGCATTTGTTGGAAGAGGAGCGTCAGGAGGTCAGTAATCTGCACGAGCCACCCTCCTATACTTTTGACCAGTTCACCAAAGCCCTAGCCAAAGGAAGCTTTAATTCCGTGACTCCCGAATTCGCTAAGCACCTTCTCCACCGCCAGATGCACAAGTCGAAACTTTATCCGGACAGATTCTACTTTTCCAGAGATGGTCGGGTTAAGTTCTACCATGAAATGCAAATGGGACCAGGACTCGCTGACGAGATGACGAGGCGTATCCGAAGAAAGCCCTACCTGGTTATCAAGGGATCAAAGTCTCCGTTCATAGGAGTTTTTTGCGAGAAACCCATATCCATTCTGCGTCAAAATAATCCCCACTTTGAGCTCCACGAGATTGAAGGCGGCACACATCATGTCCATCTCCATGCCGCCGAGGAGTGTGCCCGCTACATAGTGCCCTTCATCCGTCACCATAGACCTCCAACCTTGACATCATGGTCATTGACTGGAAAGGATCAGCAACTAAGCTTTCAAGAAAAACGCAGGGAGCAGGAGAGATTCTTTAAAAAGCGCAAGAACAAACGCAGCAAACTGTGATTAATTTTTTAAAGCAAGTATTAAAGTTAAAATGTTACTTTAATATTTTAACAGAAAACTGACAGTGTAAACTTGAAACCATTTTTATAAAATAAAAATTAATAATTAATATATTGAAAAACAACAACTTTAATGTCGATTAAAAGAGCATTGTTTTTTTCAACTTAAAAAAATTATAAACCAAAAAATCCCTTAAGAGAAGTATTGTTCACTTTTTTTAAATGTTTTTTTTTTTCTCTCCAAACTCTTGAAAAGCTTCCATACTCTCTTAATTGTTTATATTCTCTTATTCTCTTTATTTTCCACATTCTCTTTAGCTTTTGGCTTTCGAAGCGAAAAAAATCGATAATGCGAATTAGTCGACAAACAACTGTTGCAGAAGTGAGATGTGCAATTTTTGTATTCCGAAATTTTATTCGTGACTTGGGCCCTTCGGCCAAATACTAAAGATAACAAACAATATTATTTCTGGATCATTCCTGGATCTCGTATAAAAGTTACCAAAGGGCAAAGGTCAAGAGAACGACGGTCGGGATGGGAACCTTGTCACTGAGCGACGTGAGTAAAAAGAAGAGATAAGAATAATTCGCAGGCACCACAATACTTAATTTTCTTACTCTTAAAACAGCTAGAAGTTTTTTTACGATTACTTCATTACTTTAGCATGACAGCTACTAAAATATGTTTATCTTGTATTTAATTTTAGTTTGAGGAGGTGAGAATCCCAGCACCTTGGGGTCACATCTCAGGACGTTGGTATGGCAATCGTACAGAACGACCCATCCTGGCGATTCACGGATGGCTGGACAATCTGGGAACCTTCGATCGACTGATTCCCCTGCTCCCGGATTACATAGGAGTGCTCTGCATCGATCTGCCCGGTCATGGAAGATCTTCACGACTTCAGCCAGGAATGTTTTATAGCATGTACGACTACATATTCATCATTCCCCGTGTGATGAAGGAGTACGGCTGGACGAAGGTCTCCTTAATGGGTCACTCCTTGGGTGGCATCATAAGCTTCTTTTACTCATCCTTGGCTCCACAAACGGTGGATATGGTGATCTCTTTGGATATTTTGTTGCCCAATCCATTTGGAGATCCCAAAAGTGCACTTGTTCATTTCACTCAAAACATGGACAGGCACTTGGTGGAAGTGGATCGTCAGGAGGAAGGAAATCTGCACGAGCCGCCTTCCTACACCCTCTCTCAGTTGACCAAGGTCCTCGCCAAAGGTAGCTTCAACTCCGTGACTCCTGAGTTTGCTAAGCATCTACTCCACCGGCAGGTGCACAAGTCGCAACTTTATCCGGATAGGTTCTTCTTTTCCAGGGATGCGCGGGTTAAGTTCTACCATTCCGTGATAACAGAACCTGGACTCGCTGCCGAGATGGCGAGGCGCATTAACAGGAAGCCCTACTTGATCATTAAAGGATCAAAGTCACCATATGTGGGAGCTCATTGTGAGAAACCTATGTCCATTCTACGTCAAAACAATCCCCATTTTGGGTTCTATGAGATTCAAGGTGGCACACACCATGTCCATCTCCATGCCGCCGAGGAGTGTGCCCGCTACATAGTGCCCTTCATCCGTCATCATAGACCACCTACCTTGACATCCTGGTCATTGACTGGAAAGGATCAACTAAGCTTTCAAGAAAAACGCAGGGAACAAGAACGATTTTTTAATAGAAACAAAAAAAAGTACAGCAAACTTTGAAGTAATAAATGTGTTTTTAGTAAAATTCATATCTGAATCTCTTTTTTGGTTGAAGGAAAGGTATGGGCTAAAGTTTAACAATGCTTAAAAGTCGCTGTCAGTCTTATAACATTTTTTAAAAACGTAATTTTTCAGGAAAAACATTTTTTGTGAATTACTTTGATTAAGTAAGAGAAATAAGAGAACAAGTTTTAGGTTTATTTTACTGCTGTACTTAAAAAGTTCTCTTACATTCTTATGTGTGTATTTTGAGTCTCTTTTGCATTTTCTCTTATGCTTGAAAGCTACACAATCTTTACAACGAATTAGTTAACAAACAGCTGTTGCGACTGTAAGAAGTGCACTTTCTTACATCCGAAATTTTGTTTAGAACTGTGGTTTGAGATATTTATCATATTCGTGGAAAAAAAAACTGAAACTGAAGATTTTTGGATGTAATATAAAAGTTGTTTACAAAATCGAAACAAGTTTAAAAACGATCGAAATGGGAACTTTGTCGTTGAGCGATGTAAGCAGTAATATAATTATAATTCTTACATACTTATAGCCCTTTGTCAAATAGAGATAAAGCGAACGAATTCACCGAGCTAACGTACGTTTGTTTAAGCTTAATGCAATTCACGGTATTTAATCGACGCGTCGAAATAATAATTTTGCTGAATAATTAAATTTTTTATTTATTATTTGGTTACCTGAGGTTTGTTAATAATTTTTTCAATTTAAATAATTTTTTTTTGTTAAGAAAGCGAAAGTCTAGTGAATCATTTCAAACTGTTTTACATTTGTTATAAGGGTTTTGTCTACTTCAAGATATGTTGCTCCTATTATTTTATTTAGTTAAATTATTATTAATTTCTGGTATTTTGCAGTTTAAGGAGGTAAAAATTCCTGCACCTTGGGGTCACATCTCAGGACGTTGGTATGGCAATCAAACAGAGCGACCGATAATGGCGATACACGGATGGCTGGACAATCTGGGAACCTTCGATCGCCTGATTCCCCATCTTCCAGATTACATAGGAGTTCTTTGTATTGATCTTCCAGGACATGGAAGATCTTCTCACCTGCAGCCTGGGATGCACTACAGCATCAACGATTACGTGTACATAATTCCACGGGTTATGAAGGAGTACGCTTGGACGAAGGTATCCCTAATGGGTCACTCTTTGGGTGGCATCATGAGCTTCATCTACACAGCACTGGCACCAGATACTGTGGATATGGTCATCTCACTGGACGTTCTGTTGCCCAGACCAATTGTAGATCTCAGAAAACATCTAATTAAGGTGGCTTTCGAAATGGAAAAGAACATAGTAGAAGAGGGTCGTCGGGAGCAGGGAAATGTGCTCGAGCCGCCCTCCTACACCCTCTCTCAGTTGGCCGAAGTCCTTGCAAAAGGCAATTCTTACTCCGTGACCCCCGAGTTAGCCAAGCACCTTATCCACCGTCAGGTGCACAAGTCGAAGCTTTATCCGGACAGATTATACTTTTCCAGGGATGGTCGGGTTAAGTTCTACCATGAAATGCGCATAGAACAAGGACTCGCTGAGGAAATGGTAAGACGCATGGGTGAAAAGCCCTATCTTATTATTAAGGGCTCAAAATCGTCGTACGTGGCAGTTGAAATGGAGAAGACCTTGTCCATCATGCGTCAAAACAATCCCAACTATGAGTTCTACGAGGTGAAGGGAGGTACACATCATGTCCATCTCCATGCTGCCGAAGAGTGTGCCCGCTATATTGTGCCCTTCATCCGTCATCATAGACCTCCGACCTTGTCATCCTTGTCATTAATTAACAAGGATCAGCAAGTCAAGGAACAGGAGACTTTATTTGAAGTCAGCAAAATTAAACGCAGCAAACTCTAAAATAGTACTTTCCATTAAATAGCCATTCGAAGCTCTTTTATAAGGTGCACTTTCTGCATTACTTGTGATACTTAAAAAAAAAAAAAAAAAACCCAGAAGCAGAACAGCCACAAGTGAAACTAATATAAAAAAAAAAAAAAAAAAAAAAAATTGATTAATTAATTATGTATAGTAATTTTTAAAATGCTTTGGAATTGTTCTTATGCATATGGTATGTGTTTAGGTGCTATATATATTAAGGTTGGTTTAACTTGGAAAAGCCCCATAGTAAAATGTAAAAAATGTAAACTATTTTAATAAGTATAACATTGTTGAATCTTTAAAAAGATTTTGTTCGTTTTTACCGAAGAGTTTTTGTGTTATGTGCAATAAATATAAAATGATATACTTTGTTGGCCCTCTTATAAATCTTTCCTTCTTAATTCTTAATGATTTAAGTACCTACTACTGATTGCATTATTGCTTTTTTTTCTCAATGTAACTTCTTGTTCATTAATGTTTACTAAAAGTTCTTAAATTTCAGTAATTTCTGCACTTGATGTGTAATTTTCAACCTTTGAATCAGGGATGTCAAGGCCTCAGCAGGAGGTCCTTCGCTTGGATATATTGTCTCGTTCCTCGTTCGATTATTTCCTGCTCCCCCACTGTCATTTTACTTGCAATTTGAGCTATTTGAGCAATTTTAAGCAGCTTACTGCCTGAGCGCATTAGAACAATTAGCGCTACAGCAGTCGATGCCATTGATTTCGATCCGGCGGAGCGCAAAAAGTTAAGCAGCATCGAAAGCCAATTGAAAATGTCCTTGAAAGCGAGCTCAAGTTGTCCTGACATCGAATATGATTAATGGGAATAGTTTCAAGACTGAGTTCTACGCAGAGTAATCAGCTAACCAAATGAATGCAAATTAAATACCCTAAATCCTAGGGAAAGTTTTCTCTCCCAACAATTGAAATTTAATTTATCAGCAGGCGCTTCAAATTTCCGTTGCCTACTTTTAGGCCGACGCCTAGTAACGCAAAGTGGGAAAATGTGGTTAGAAAGTGGGTCTGAAATTGGGAGTGGCATTTATTAATTTAAACACTTTGTTGTTGGCCGGGGACTTTGTTGAATTTTAAACATTTGTATCGCATAATTTCCTTGTCATACATTTTGATTGGCCTCATATTAATATTTATGGCCAACATTTTCCTCTTTGTCTCCTCGCTCTGCTGGCTAATTCAATCAATTAACGTTCAAGTGGAAAAGCAGGAAAATGTACGAAAATTCTACACTATCGATTTTGCCATTTTAGAGAGAGCAGAACTCTCGCACATACTACACGTGGCATATTTTTGGTTTGTAATCAGAGACGCCGCAGGGTTTCCCTCCTTTTTCCCTCATTTTTTGAAACTTCGAAGGTGGAAACCCCATAAAGCCTTGAACGGCATATGCCTAGGATTTGCAAATTAAAGTGGGTTGGGCGGCGATTTCCGGCTCGTGTGCACTTAAATTTTCTTTGAATGGCTGAGAAACTTTAACGCTTTCCGCCTACAATTTCAGCAACAATTTCTTTTGGTGTGATATTGGGTTAAGCACGGCCTTAAAGAGGTTAAGGAAATCGTTTGAGGAACGTTTTGGGTTTCCCTACTTAATGGCAAGGAAATTTGATGAATTTGCGGAGGAACCTTGCGCAGGCACTTAATGAAAGTGAAAGAAGGTCATGAATTTTCACTAGGCGAAATTATGTGAATTTCCTGCAGTTACTTGAGCAAGCCTTAAATCACCACACAGTTAATTAAAAAAGTTTAGAAAAATATGTTTAAGGAAATTTTTAAAGAAACTTTGATTTAGTGCTGGGGAGAACATTATATATTCTCACAGGAACAATATAAATTTGAGCATGCACCAATTAAATATTTATGTAGTTTTGCCATAAGAAATTGTTTTGAATATTAAAGTATGACCGTAAAGATTAATAAGAGTTTTTTATAGAAAGCTGGAGAGAACCTTAAATTATTTTACAAAATAGTCTTCAATTTAAACAACAATTTATTTTTTTATTCTTAAACATTTTTGATCTCCGATAAACAAGACCTATAACTACAAATACAGAAAATACAAAAAATTTAAATAAAACAAACTAAGAAGTTAAATAACATATGTCCAGGTGAAGTAAGTTTTACCCCCAAACATAAACTTTAACCGCAAATGGGAAAAATTCTCAAGGTGAAAACCGTAAATGTTTCCGTAAAACTTTAAAGCATTTCTGGAGCTCTTTTGATGCGGCATGCATCCGTCCAATAAACATCACCTGCCTCACCTTTAGTCGAGACCATAAAACACCCAAAACTACCACATTAAATGATTTAAAACGAGCCACACGATTCTCCGGCTCCGAGTCGACTCTCTCGGCCTGATTGAAATGAATTGTTTGGAGGAAGAGAAAACCCTTAAACCAAATGAATTATGCAGAGGCCTGGTACGGAGCTTAATAAACCCAACTTAACGAAAACTGTTTAAAATGCGAGCCGGCCATCTCGAATATTCCCAAGCTCGCTGCAATAAATCTGAGGCCACAAACTGCACTCGATTGCCCTGCCGCATGCAACGTTCTTTTCAGAGCTTTTCTCTGTGCGAAAACGTGTGCGCAATTTTCGCAATTTTCTAATAGCCGTTAAAGCTGTCAGGGGGTGGCAGTACCCATACTCTTTCACTAATAAAATGAAAAAAAAAAAAAAAAAAAAAACATTAAAAAAAGAAAACAACTTTCCACGTCCGATGATGCTCCGTTGCATGACTTTTTGTTTTTAGCTCGAGCGGAAGTGCTTTCGACGCCATTTTGCGGCCAGCTATTGCAATTGAGTGCAGCCCTGACTTCATCAGTTTCCAGTTTCGCACTCCTCAGCCCTCAAGGATACGCTCAGACCCAAGGATACGTGCTCGGGCAGACCGGCACGCACTTTAAGTTTCATTAAACAAAACCATCGCGCGCCTAGGCCTCCAAAGATTGCCTATAAATTCATGGTAAGCAGTGAAATGGAAAGCGAAATCCATGACAGGAGGCTCTAGACATTTGATACAGTGAAAGCTAGGAAAACTACCACTGGGTAATACCTCAGGGAAATAAGTATATGTGCACTTTTTAATTTGCTTGTCCTTCCTATGAATTTAACGGTATATTTTTTGTAAGCATGCCAGTTTGTACTATTATCTGTCAGAAGTTCTTGCACTCCAGTATTATTTTCCGCTTCATTCTTTGTACCGTTTTAAAAAAGTATGTGTTGCAACCTAGGTTTTCAAAGGAAATAAGTATATGTCAAGCTGATATTATTGCGCTTTCGCGTGTCGGCAAGCTTAGAAGTGTAACCATAAAAATTTCTTAACTTAGCAGAAACTAAGTTAAATTGTTTTTATCCGTTTGGAAAAAAAAGTGCATTGTATGTTTAATTTTTACGGTAGAATGCCACGTGGAACGCATTTTCGGGGAAAGATCGTGGCTGATCAATGGGCTGGCCAAATCTGGCAAAACATCTCTTATATTGCCGCCAGACTTAATCGGCATATAAACACAATTTCGAGCTCCTTAAAAATCGGAGATGTATGGGAAAATAAAGCGTAGCGACAGACCTTCAGAAATCGATGTAAGTTGCAAGAGGCAAATTTGGCTTCAGCTGTTCAAGACAGCAAGTCTTGCATGAAGATTAAAGGTCAACTGAAGCTGACATATCTCAAATCATATCAATCAAATTTAAAAGAAAACGAGACCACTACATATGCTTCCGCGACGCTGTACCGAGATTATTGAAGCGACACATAACAACAGTGAGAATTAGCTGAACAATACAAGTTTGGTCAGAGAGATAACAAAAGTTATATTTTGGGACGAAAAAATGTAACTTAGACGGCCCGGCTCCGCCAAAAGTATTAGCGCGACAAAATGCAGCCACGGCAGCACTTCCATAAACGAAATCATGATGGGTGATCACTTTGGTTTGGGCAGGATTTGGTTATGCTGGAAAGTGTACCCTCGTTTATACAAACCAGGACCTATGCAGAAATGTATGTAGAGTTGTTGGAAACAGTGCTGATTGAATTTTCTGAAACCGTTACGGGGATGAGTGGATTTTCCAGCAAGACAACGCTCAATCCAAACGGCACGAAAAACAATATACTTTTTGATGACAGGAAAATATATTTATTGCAGTGGCCCGGACCTAAACACAATTGAAGATCTTTAGGGAATATTATCCACCAAAGTTTACAAGAACGGACGCCAGTTTGATACGGTAAACGACCTGAAAAAGCATTGCTCCAGGAATGGGATCAAATTAACCCTACAACTCTCCAAAACATGGCAACCTCAATGCCAATCCGCGTTAATCAAATTTTTATTAAAAAGGAAAGCATATAAACTAATAAAAAACTAAAAATAAAAATCTACAAAATTTATTTTGTAAGTGTTTTTAATTTTCACTTACTATGCACATATACTTATTTCATATGAACTTGGTCTTTTTACTAAATATTTAGTCATCCATAAAGCTAATAAAAATAATATTGTTGTTTATTTGTTAATATGTACATATACTAGATAAATAAAATAAAATCTAAAAATTCTCTATGTTTTTACTATTGTTTTTTTAACAAAATATCAATGCACATATACTTCTTTCCCTGAGGTAGATACATCTAAAAAATTTCTTTATATCTCTATAGTTCTCAAAATTGTTATAGGTAAAAACTTAATATGAAGTTTGAAAAGATTTTATTTAGATATTCACATTTAGAAACTTAACAAAAATAATATTTATTTAAAAATATTTTTTCTTATGACAATATATAAAAAATAAGTGAATATGCACATTAATCTTTGTTTTTTTTAATTTCGTTCTGAAGGATAAAAAATTTTATTTTTGAAATCCTCTTTAACTAATTTGTACCTATTCGGTTGAAGAAAAAATACTTTTCCCAGTGTTAGTATTTTTTATAACTCATAAAAATTGTTTCTAAAAAATAATCTTTAGAATTTTATTTCTTTATGTTTTGATTTCCGTAAGTTTCCTGTACCTTCGTATATTGCTGACCCAGCAGTGGAACAGCGTTTCACAGCCGTTTGCATTTCAGTGGACTTGGGTGGGGATTCCCATTGCCAGACCCACATTCCTTGGACGACCATTAAATCTGCTACAATTTACTTGTGATTGACATGTTTATAAGGGTCGTATAACCCACTCAGCTGCCCACAGACCCCTTTTGTTAGCCCCATTTTAAGGGGGAAAGACCCTTTTCGGGTGGAAATATTTGTTTTTGTCCCCTTTCATAAGCAAGTGGAGCCTGAAATGGCTCTGGACTACTCTTTTCTTCCTTGTTTTTTCATTTACTCCGCAAAAATAAATCTTTGATATTTGCACTGTCAGAGGAGCATACTAAATATCCTTTTGCATTTCCAAGTACTTTTCTTTTGCTGCTCATTCTGTTGTTGTTTTGTGAGGCGGATGGCGAAGTGGACAACAATTCCTGGTATTGTCTGAAATCCCATGCACACACAATTAAAAGTTCCCACGTCGTGCGATACATGAATAAAACAACAAAAAACAGTGCGTGTAAAAAGAAAAGTAAGTCGAATGATGGATACTCTGGGATAAAATATTTTTAAATAAACCGTAATAAAAACACCTTTAAGTTTAAATATAAAATGAAGTTATATTTTGTACAGACACCTATTTTAATACAACGATAACTTTTATGAATAATAAACAAAGTTCCTTTAAAAATGATCATAAAATTAAAGTAGGTAAATAAAATATAATAAAAATAGTTAATGCATTTTTTGCTTAATCTACATAAAAATAAATTATTATAATGTATTTCCCATTTAAATACATTCCCACCTATAAAACTTTCCATATCCAGTTCATCATACCCATAAAAATACAAGAAGAAAGGTTGAATTAAAGAAAACAGGGAGGGCTCCCACAGAATCTCCGACATCTCCATCGGCAGACAAAACGCATGTTTTGTTTTAATTTTGCACTCGACGGAAAAGAAATGCCCAACCGGTTTTTTTTTATTCAGGCGCCCCACAAAAAAGGGCAACGAATCAAAATAAATACAAAATACTACAGGCCACGATCAATTCAAGTGCAACAAAAAACAGCTGACACGCGAGCAACTCGAACCCACTTCTTCGAACAGCAACTCCAACTTAAAACCGGGTTCGAATAGATCGTGGTTAAAGATCCAACTTTTATAACTTTTCAAAACTTTTAGTCGAGCGCGAGAATTCTATGCGGGCTGACGGTGCGGATGAACGATATCGGTGGTGTCGGTTCGGTTTCATTTAGGTGTCGAAATAACGCGATAAGAAATTCCTTACATTTCGAAACCCTAAAAAGTAAGACACAATCGATAAAGAGTTCCCCGCATATCAAGTCAAATTACACCCAAAAATTAACTGAAAACTCATTTCGAAACAGCTGAAAACATTTGTCAGCTGTTAAAACAAATTTTGTGGAGAAATGCTAATGACTTTCGTTGTTGTTGCTGCTGCTGCTGAACTTTTCAATTAATTTAACAGCCCACCGTCGTTGGCATAGATCTTATCGCCATATCATAAAACCAAAAAATAAAAAGCCAAGCCGGGGAAAACAAAACCAAAAAAGTTCTCAAGAAAGTTTACCGAAATTGAAAGAAAACAAAACAGCAACTCAAACGGTGGTTGTTGTTGTTGTTGTCTATTTTGGAAGCGTTTTTTTTTAAGGCCGAAAGGTGTGCCCGATTCCAAAGATTCAAGGCATTACGACGAGCCCCGCGGGGTTCTCAATTTTCAGCTACCCTTTTCGTGATATTTTTCGCTGAGCTCAGTTGGATATGAAAAAAAAAAATGTAGACATAACTCTGCTCATATTTGCAAGTAATTTTCAGACTGACATTTGAAACCAGAAATATGTACGCTCCATCCTGAAGTTGCTGCTGCAGGGTTGTTTCTTTTACCTGTCGTCTGCCATTAATTGAAATTCAATGTGGAGGAGGTAAGGCAAGGGGTAAGGTGGGGTAAAACCGCTAGGCTATGACAATTATTACAGCTTCCCAAAAGCGGCCAAAGGAACAGGTTGCTCTCGGCACAGCCATCAAAACCCGAAGCCAAGCCAAGTAGTGCAAATTGCTTTGCCAACATAGAGCATAAAAAACGGGAAAGGAAGTTGGTTAGGGAAAACCAATATGTAAATACTCTACTAGGACTAGAAAAACAATTTAATTTATCATACGAGGATTTTATAAAGATAAGTCCGACGACCAAAATACATATTCCAAAAATTGTTTTACAACATTTTAATGTCCTTAAATGTCTCTTATAATACTTGATATTTTATATTTTATTCAAGTAATTTTTTATGAATTTTTTTAATATTTTTTAACAAAGAGCCGCAAAGGCCCCTTCACGATCATTTTAAACAGTTGTTTTTTAAAGATCACAAGAGCCATAAAATATGTAATTTCCCTCTGAAAGAGTATAGTAAAAAAAACGGAGCAAGATTGCCCCAAGAACGGCCAAGAGTGAGAGGCAGGAAAAGAGGCATCGACCACTTACGCATAACTGTAAGATAGACTGCCAGCAAACAGGATTTTTTGCACGTACTTCTTGCACACAAATGAAAGAATTACTCGGCTCTTTTGCTCCTCTATGTACTACATAGTGTTTGAGTCTGCCGCGCCCCTTATCAACCGACAAATTAAGTTCAAACTGCTGCTGCTGCTGCTGGCCGGCATGGAAAAGAGCTAAAACTTCAATTTGTGTCAAAATACTCATGCGCAAAAATGGAATTTTTCCATTAGGCCCCAAAGATAGAGACCAAATACCAAAAAAAAAAAGGGGAAAAAAACCAACAGAAAACTCTTAAACTAACATGAAAATAGTGAAAATCATGTGGAGAGACTGGCTAGGCACTGGGAGAAATATTTGTACAGATGAAGATGATTTTTCAAGTCAAAGAATTAACTTAAGATTATTAAAACATTTCACTACGATTTCCCTTTTCCAATTTAATTTATAATTATCAATACATTTTAATGTATCTTGAGTTAACTAAGTTTAATAAAATAAAATGTTAATTTATACGATTTTTTTTTTGATTTCCTTGGTAAAAATATTTTCTTTATTTAAAACAAAACGGCACAGTATTAGCTTACCAGTTTTTAATTTATAAGAATAATGAATTTAATTTAAAAAATTATTTCCTGTGCATCAGAGTAAAGTAAAGTTAAGGCAACTGAAGTTTCAGGCTGCAACTTGTCAAACGTGTTCCCCAACAAAGTCTCGCGGCATTTGGAAATGTGCAGCATTGTGCAGCGGCAAGAAAAACAGCAGCAGCCGCAGCAGCAGCAGCAGCAACGAAAACCACTCGCATAACTGTGACTTGTATTAATTTTCAAGCTTTTCCAAGCTACAAACAAACATAAAATATAAACAAAAAGAAAATCCTATGTCTCAGCAGAAATGTGCGGCGACAAAAGCTTCAATTAGCATTTAAAGAAGCCGCATCATCGCGATCCCATCATTAAAAATCTTTATAAATGGAGGAGGACGTGCTGAATGCCCTGCAAACGCGGAGTGCCTACTTATCCGGCGGATTCGATCGCCAGAAGCGCATCATCTTCGTTGTCAACGCGTTCAACGATCTGCAGCTGTGGAATCGCCGCTATCTGCAGGTGACTCTGGACTATCTGAAGCGCTCGCTCAGGTGAGAATCGGGAATTAAGTGGGTCTTAGTCTTACGAAAGAGCATTAGAGACAGAAACCGGCAGTGGAAAAGCCGCCGACTCATTAGCATATGGCCGAAATATGCAAATAACCCGCAGATGATAAAGGTTTATTTTTTCCTTTCGTCTCTTAATGCATTACTTTTCATTAGACACGGGTCTCGCTTTTTTCAGGAGGGGTCTGAAACAGGTCTCGAAAGGTGGTTAGGAGTAGGCCTCATAATATCTGGTTATTTATATGCAAAGTGTCAAAGTTCTCAGCCAAAGTAAATGTTTGAAAATCTGTCGAGGCAGATGATTTGTGTGCAATGGTGTTAAACTTTTAAATAAATAAATTGCGAAAAATATTACACAGCTTGTTTTGATGAACTGGTAATATTTATATAATTTATCCAAATTCATTCACTCCTTTATTAGCTAAATCTTTATTGACTCAAACTTCTGTGAGTTGTTTTACATCATTTTTAAAATGACAATAAATGTTCCCTAAATAAAATTAATTTATGAAAATGATATACTAGTGGTAGCCTACTTAAAGTTCAAACAACAGCCTATGGGCCCTTTGGATCCGCCCTTCTATTGTTATTTACCCATTTTAGCTTCGTTTGTTTATTGGCAAATTGTTTAAGTTTACGAGGTAGTCATCAAACACATTTTGAAAGACAGAGAAAAGGCCACATGAATCATGGATATATTGATTGTGATCAATCAACTGGCATTGGGTCAACAGAGAGTGGTTAATTAAAGCCAAATTTGAACTGGCAAGCTAATGAAGCGCTTTTCTCTTCAATCCCAACCGATTAACCAAACTTGGTATTAATCTTTTTCAGCGCTTCGGTATTGCAGAATGGAGTGAGTGTGGTGGTCAATGCCCAGGAGAGTAGTTCGCGGATATCGCGCCAGCAGGTGCGCCAGATATACAACCTCTTCGGGGGCGATATCAACGTGGATCTGTATCTAGTCAGGGCGGAGAACTTCTGGGAGAAGCATGTGGAGCCGTGCACCAAGTCGCAGGTGAAGGGAGAGGTAAGTTAATAACCCAAAACATTATTTTAGCAACTAAATTAAAGAGTGTTTTATACTATAGCCCCTGGTGCTGTCCAAGGCGAGGCTGAGCAAGTTCATCGAGCCGCAAAACCTGCCCGAGGAGCTGGGCGGCACCTTGCAGTTCAACTACGATCTGTGGCTGCAGCAGCGCAAGGTAAGTGCCCCAATTTCAGCCCCATCAAACGGAGAACAACGGCAGTTAATGTCTTTATTTTTTGCAGTCCATTGACGAGTTCACCAAATCGCATGTGCAGACACTTTCCTCCATGGAGAAGCTGCTGTCTTTGCTCCGGGCGCACAAAAGTCTGAGGCCAGCGGAAGCGGATGTGGAGCTGAAGAAGTGCGCCCAGCTGCATGCCGGTGTCCAAAACAACATAGAATCAGCCATCGACATGGGTGAGTCGTCGAGTTGAGTCGAGTTCGTGGCTCAAGTCTTTTGTTTTTTGACTTTTTTTTTCCCCCCGAGCAATTAACATAATTCGTTGTGCCCTCGAAGCAAACGGGTTAACGCGACAGACAGACAGAGAGAGAGGCACATGTGACAAGTAAATCATTGAATTTTGTGTGTGTTTTCAATTAGAAATGAGCCACGTTTGGCAAACTCGTTTTTTGCGTTTTTTGTTTGTTGCTGTCGGTTTTTATTGTGGGTTGATTTTAACGGCTCTGAATAACATTGAAATTGCCTACGGAGAGCTTACAAACTGAGGCCTACAGAAGGTCTTTTTAGAGACTTTGGACGAATTCAGTTATTGATTAGTCAATTAAAATATACACAAGCTTTTAGAGATATACGATTTTAAGAAGGTATTGTTCTAAGAATAATTAAACAATCAAGAACGGTTTCCTAAGTTGTGGTATTTGATTGATTGGAAAAAAAAACTTGTTTCTTTTTCTGCTAAACATATAACTTTTTTTATTCAACAAGAAAACAGTATTTTTTTAATGAGTAGAAAAAAGTATTGAAACAATTTTTTTTACAAAATATATTAATTTAAAAATTATATATACATTGAAATAAGATAATAAAACTAAAAACAATAATTAAATTAAATATTTAAGCTCCTGAATTTCCATCCTGCTTGAATACTTTTGCGGCTTCATTAAGTTATTTTCGAGAATCATTTGCGGTTAAGATCATCTTGCTCTGGGCAAACCGTGTTCAACAGTGTTCACACTTCAATTTGAGCAACGACTTCAAATTCGACCGAATTCTCAGTCGAGTGCGTGGGTTTGGCAGAACAACAATAATCAAAGCAACAAAGACAAACGTGACCTTTCACTTAAAGCCACAAAAGTCGGCGATGCGCAACGAAATGGTGGCACATGCCACAGGCCAACAGAGCCAGTCTCTGATTTAAAGCCACTCCGTGAATGGGGTTTCACTTTTGTAAATGTGTGAATAGAGATAGATCCCCCCGCAATGAAAACCCTAATCTACACAATGAGAAATTAAACTCTGAATTAATAATTTAAATAAAACTTATGTTAAGGCGGTTGTAAATGATTCAATCCGAAATGTAAATGTTTGTGTTAAGTTTCTAAAAATTATAATTTTATTGGTAGAAATTTGTCAAGAACTTAAATATCTTGACAGAAAAATTTTAAAAGAATTTATATTTAAAAAAATTTATCTTTCTGCATTTTTATTACGAATTAAAAACATTTTAGAGTCACAGATAAATTACACTTTCAAATTTTATTTAGTTTGACGTTTATTGAGGTAACTTTATTTCTCCCTGTGCACATTTCTTATCCCCTTTCCCTTTTTCTCTTGGACTCTCTATTGCGTGTGGTGCATTGTGCAGGTAACGCGATCTTGGCCCGCTTCAACGAGGTCTACGAGACGCATTCATCGCCACAGCCACAAGGGGCCGCACCTGTCTCGGAATCCCAATCCCCCCAGCCCCCCTTAAGTGCCTTCCAGGTCCAAGCTGCCCCTCAGAAGCCCCTCCTGCCACCGGATCTCGTTTGTGAGCGTGCCCGCATCGAGTTGCGACTGAATGAGATCGAGAAGAAACAGACTGCCATAAGGACAGCCTGGCTGGAACTGCTCCGATCTTTGAGGGAGGCACGCGAACTCTGCACTTTGGAGGAGGGCGTGGCCTTCGTCACCAACTGGATCCTTCAGCAGGCGGAGCAGCTGTTGAGCCGCCAAAGATGCATTGGAGGCGATGTCCGGGGCTGTGAGGCCCTGCGGTCTGCCCATGATCAACTGGAGCTGGAGTGCCGGGACACCTATGGTTGCTATGCAGAGCTGCTCTACAAGATCGAAAGGTTCGCCGGGGAGAGGCAATCATCTCCAAAGGACATAGACTTTTGCCAGGATCTCCTCTCGCAGCGGGACTTTATGCAATTTGTGTGTCGGTCTTTTGCGAAAAGATTAGAGCGCAGGAGGAATGTCCTTATGACCGCTTTAAGATTCCATAGACTGTTGGAGCACTTTGAGGAGCTGCTGACCACTGGTAACCATGTGGTGGAGGTGGACAGCCGATCGCTGAATTGGTCAGAGGCGGAGCAGCTACTCATGCAGCTCAAGAACAACCAGCAAATGTTGGGTGAGTTTAGAAATTTGGTATTAAATTGAAATAGATTTTATTTACGATAATGTTGTTTGGAAAAATATAGTTAACCTCACAAAAAAATTATATAAGACAAAATAAATACAGATATTTAAAGCGGATGGTTCCGAATGTTTATTAATGCATGACCAAAAAAAATTATCTGTGCACCCTAAAATTTCCTAACAACTTAAATGTATAAAATTATGTGATAAAATAAATTTCGTTGTACAAAAGTCACGCTTTCCAAATTTCATAGGAAGTGATTAATCCATACAATATCAACAAAACCATCTGCCCATCGAACCCTGAACATTATGTATTAAAATTGCGATTTGACAATAGGTATGACAAAAACGTAATGATTACTAAAAAAGACATCAGTCACGCTTTTAAATTTCAATAAAAAATTAGGTTAAATTCAACCAAAATAATCCCAAACAACTATAAAATAATCTGTTTGACAACTCAAACTGATACAAGTACGAGACAATTTTCTTAAACAAACTAAAACAGACATTTTCTGAGATGCACTGATAAAAAAAGTTAAAGTTTTGTTTAGTTTTAATTTAAAAAAGTCATCAAAAAGATCAAAATATCATAAGAATAAGTTTTTTCCTGTGTTATATGCAACATCGAACCGATCTCTAAGCATAATAATCCAACTTGCAACCTCGTCCACAGTGCACGTGGAGCGCCAACTTGTGCGTGAAGGGGAAAAGCTGAGCGACATGCTGGCGATGCCGGTGAAAGACGCTTTGGGCCGTGACCTCCAGCTGGACTACAGCCCAGAGATTGCCCAGCTGCGACGACAGATCGACGCGAGCCGTAGGAGACGTCAGCTGTGCGGACAGAGGCTGGGACTGCAGCGGCTCACCTTGGAGCAGGTGACCCACATCCATGCCTACGAGGAGGACGCGAGGAGGGCGCGGGACTGGCTGCAGGAACTCTACTCAGTTCTGCTGCGATGCCACTCCCATGTCGGCTGCAACATCCACGAGATCCAGCTGCAGAAGGACGAGCTGCAGGGGTTTGAGGAAACCGGACGGGTGAGTTTTCCCCTCTTGTTTTTTCGGGGGACTTAATTCTTTTTTGGGGGGAATGATGAGGGGCATCCCACAGAGAAACAGGGAGAAAGGGAGAGCCAGTTTGGCTAACGGCAGACTGACCGATAAAATATTTAATGCCATTCGTATTTTCTGGCGGAAAATCAAGGCCTCTTTGCGTACTCACAAGGTTGCTTTTCTTGCTTTTTGGCTGGCACATGAACATAAAATAAGTGGTATAAAAAATCAAAGCACTTAAATAGTAAAGAGATAACTTAATTAAATAAAATTTTTGTGAAGCAAAGTGCTTAATTTATTACTGAACTAAAGATAAGAAAATTATTATTATATTGGATAGTGTTTACTAAACAAAACAAACTAAATATTAAATTTTTTTTTAGTTTTTGAGTCTTAAAGTATTTTAATTGGTTAAAAAAAAATGTATTATTCATTATTTTTGTTATATTCTTGATGACATAGGTTATTTATTAAAAAATACCATTTAAAATCTAATCTCTGTTAATTCTATCCTTATTCACAGAGCATTTACCACTATGGCTGCCAGTTGTTGGAGGCCTCCCAAACCTTGAGACTCTGCTGCAAACTGGATATCTCAAGATCTAGATCAGAACCTAATCCCCCCCAGAGTTTCATCAGTGAGGAACTGCAGCACACGTGGCACAGCCTGCAGTCCATAGCCCAGGAGCAGATGACCAGATTGCGAGTCTCTGCAGTGTTTCACCGTAGTGTGGAGGCCTATTATCGCCAGCTGAGGGAACTACGTCCACTTTTGACCCAGGAACTATCCGCTCAACTCCAACAGCAACAAAGACAGCAACACAATCGCAGTAGCAGTGGAATCAGTAGCGACGCCGAGGGAGAAACTGAATCTGAGTTATCTCCTCTGGGAGAAATGCCTCCAAGATTGCAAAGACACCTCGTGGCCAGGGAACAACTTCTCGTGGAAGTGGGAAGAATGGTTAGATTGGGAAGACTTCTAAAGAAGCGTCTCAAAGAGCCATTCGTCTTGGATGCATTAACTGGAAAAAGGTGAGTTCAAGTGAATTATAATCCCTAATCTCCTTGCAGTTGCGTGAGTGCTTGGACTTCAACATCAAATCGGTGGCTACTTCGTTATGCTCAACGCATAGGACTCGGAAAAAAATAATAAAAACAGCAAAGCGTTCTGCATATCAACTAAAACATGAGAAAGATTTTCACTCAAATCCCACGAGTTCGCGGCAAATTAACTTAGAAAAACAACAACGAAAAGAGCAAAGAATTAACAAGTTGCTAGAAATAAAACTAAAAGAAATGATAAATGGGAACTGAAATTTTTGCAAGCAAACACGAAGTTAATGTTCCCTACAAAACAAAAAAAAATAAAGAGGAATTAAATGTGATATAAATGAAAACAAATTCGTAAAAAAATGTGATGTTCATACATAAAGTAAATCAAGGAAAAACCTTCTTAAAAAAATTTAAAACATTTTATTTGAAAGATTAGTTGATAATTCGTAATTACATTTGCGAGAATACCTTGTGGAATTTTTATATATTACATTTTTATTTCAATAAATTACCAAACCAACTTGTAATAATTTAAAGGAAACAAAAAACTTAAAGTACAAGTTATTATTTTTTTAGGTGTTTTATGTTCCCATATAAACACATGTTAAAACACACACTAAATGTCTCAATTAAATTGAACATAATTTTCCCAAACACTAGAGGGCTAAAAATCAATAAAATTATTTTTTAAAGCGCATCAAACCTCACAAAACTTCCCAAGTAACCACAAACTAGACAACCAAAAATAATTTTTGACAGAATGAAGCAAATGTCAAGCGGCAGCGACGCACTCAAAAAGTTCCACCACCCAAGAAAACAAAATATGTTAAAATAAAATAAAAGAACTAAGCTATATAGAAGACCGTTCCGTTTAAGAGTCGGCGTCCAAATCTAGTCAGTCTATTTCAACGCGTGGTCCAGTGCGGTTCGTCGATCGTGGGTCTTTGCATTTCGGTTTCACGGTTCGGAACGGGAGATTTCGAGACAACTGTCAGGTTGTCAAATTAATGGAACACTAAAAAAGAATATATATATAAAGTGTATAGCCAGATAAAAAGTGAATCTCCTGGAGAACGGGCGTGACAAGTGGGTCAAAGTGGGGAGCATTGTGATAGGAAAGTGATAAATATAGAAGTGTCTTCATGGTTTTCACTCTCTCTCAGTTTTTTCCCCGAGTGCTAATCCCCCCGGCAAAGTGAATAATTGAATCTACAATTATCAGAGAGAAATAGTTCCCTTCAACTGGCCACTAGCCAAAAGCGTGTTATAGCGCATTACGTCAAACCAATTGTCCACCGCCCAAAAAAAAAAAAGGCGCCAACCCAGACAACTTACTCGAAAAAGCTCAAAATGTTTGCCAGATTTCGTAATTTGTTTGCCAAATCAAAGGGTGACGAAGAGGCGGAGGAGGAGCCGGTGACCCACAAACCGGAAGTGCCCAGTATTGTGGTGAACGAGCCGTCCACTGAAGTGGAGATTCCAGTGGAGGAAAGTAAAACTGTAAATCCAAATGAAACCCAAATTCAGGCTGCTCCTTTGGCCAGTGAAGAGGAAGATTTGGCTGAAAATCCCCACGAGGTGCTAAGTGATTCATCCAACGATCTTAGTCGACTCCTGGAGGCCATAAATGAGGCCAGTAAACTACCCGAAATGAGTAGTGAGGATACCCAAGGTGAAGATGAGGACTACGAGGATGATGATACGGCCAGCACTTCCAGTGTCAAGACTAAAATAGCCAAGGCCTCCATAGAAAGGGACATCATATTGGAGGAGACCGAAGAAGAGGAGGAGGATGAGGTGGATCAGGGATTCCCACCCCTCCAAAGTCTGGACAAGATCAAGGCCCTCATTCGCAACGACAGTGAAACATATCCCCAGAGCGACTACACCGACAATGAAACACCCTCGCACTCACGCACTGCCTCTCTGGACTCCGGACCCCCCGATAATCCTCGATTTTCTGGTGATTTTAGTGTCCTGGCAGATGAGTTACCCCTGGACTGCAGCCCGAGTCCCTTGCATGACAGTGGCAGGACCAGCAGCGCAGGAAGCGAGCCTCCCGGGGAATCCCAGCCAGCCACTGTGCAGGTGATTCCCACTGGAAGCAACGAACTGGCCTGCGCATCCATCACCCACAAACTGGGAGCCATTGCCGAGGTGGCCGAGTCCCTGGACGCAGTCATCCGGGATGTCCAGCAGCAGGAGGGAGCTCAAAGCAATGGTATGAGCAATGGCAGCGGAGGCCATGGCATCAAGAAACTGGGAAGCATTGAGGTGAGCACTAACTTAATGTTAATTGTTTAAGATTTAACATTTGTTATGCATATTGAAATAATTTATATAAATTTGTGTCAAAAGTTTATGATTAAATATTACATTTAAAAAATATTCATTGAGGAAATACTTTCTAATAACCCCATATTTTTCCCCTCAGGATTGGCACTCCCGCTCCACCGAAGACGAGTCCTTCGCCACTGCTTCCGAGGGCAACTTTACGCCCAACTCGCACTCCTCCTCCTTCCAAACGGCCTCGGGACGCACTAGCTCCTACATAGGATCAGCTAAAAATTCTTTCGACGAGGCCGATGACTCCACGCTGAGTAACTTCGAGATACCCGAACTGCCACCTTCGCCCGTCAACATGTCCTTCGATAGCTCTGAACTGAGCTACTTCTCCGCCCATCATCATCAGCAGCAGGCGATGAAGAGCGAGGATCAGGATAGTGTGGTGGGAGTGGCAGAGTTGCATAGTCAGAGCGTGACACCCACTCCAGATGAGGATCAGCAGCACTTACTCCTGCCACTGCCACTGCCCCAGGCCATCGAATCGGACAGTGAAATGGAAGGCTTCAGTTTGGCCACGGGCATAACGAACGAGATGACTCCCAGGTTGTCCAATGCCCACACGCCGGAGGTGAGCTACCGATCCGCTGATAACACCACCGCTCCAGCTTCAGCTTCAACTAACTCCAACGAACCGAAACCACCGACTTCCTGGCGACGCAGTAAATACTACGAGAACATAACGAAACAAACGATCAAGGGATTTCTCTGAGAGATCTGGACCACCTGTCCCACCTGGGAGATGAGAAAAGACGATTTCCCGCCAAATTTACCCGCGCCATTTGCTTCTCTGCCGATGCTTGACATTCTTGCCATTAATTAGTTGGCATATTATTTTTGATGTTTTCCCAAAAAACCAATTTTAGCCCATGAGCTAAAAGTTTTTTCTCTGTTTTGTTTTTTTTGCTTTTTTACTTTGCATGATTGTTTGCTGTTTTCCAAAATAATTAATTATTTCTGCTGAACTTTCGCTTAAAGCACATTCTAAATTGCTTGCAAAAAACTTATTTTAATTTGAATTTAATTTGAAAATATCTTGACAATTTTCATAATAAACTATTTGTTCTTTACTTATTAATTATTTTTATAGTTGAAATTTAGTTTAAGGCTTGCAAAAATTAGAGAATTCCACAATGCTTAAAATACATTTACATTTAAAATTTTATTAATTTTTATTTAGAATAAGAAATCAAATTCCGCCACAGCCAGTCGAAATTTTTGCCATTAATTGTATGTTTAATATTTATTTATAACTATTTTTTCCCACACAGTCACAAAATATTTAGTGCAATTAATATTGAAGAATGTTTTACCCCAAAAATAAAGCTAATCATTTGAATTGTTTGTGAATAACTCTTGACCTTTTCAGATATATTTTGATATGATTACCTAATTTTATTTTACCAAAAAAAGTAAGTAAGGCGAAAAGGTTATATACTTTTTATTTAGCTGGAAAAATAGTTACCCTCATAAAATATTGCATAACTTTAGGCTGCATTTATGAAAAGTCATCTCCATCATCTGCACTTAACCCTTGAGTGCTCTTTTGGTCTTTTTTCCACCCTAAATAATTTTTTTAAATTAGCTCCTGTGGGTGGCCCTTTCCCTAAGCATTTAACAAGTGGTCCTCAAGTGATTTCAATTATCTGAAATGTGAACTGTCAGTGGGTTAAAAGAAGGAATGGGAATGGGGTTAAGAGGGGTGGGTTGATTTTGTGAGGAGCTCCCTCAAGTGCCTCGTTAATCTCAATTAAAAACATATAAATAAAACGTTCCAAGAGTGGCGAGTGAGTGAAAAGAATTCATGCTTAACAAGCTGATCATCCAGAGAAGCAAACACAAAAAAATATCTAAGAGATTCTTTTCATGCCATTCGAACAGATTTCGTGACTCAATGGCGCTGAAAGAATAATTTGATAAGTTCAAACCGTTGATAGCGAAAAATAATAATCCACAACTGGATTTGGATTGCTGCAGCTGCAGTTGCATGCGTGTATCGATGGATGTTGCACGAAGCAAAAGTCCAGAACCAAAGTCAAACTTCAAAACACGCATTTCGGGTGGAAAATACTTCAATACTTGATGGTTTTGGGGGAAAATATGAAGATCGAGTTTAACGAAGCAAGAGGGGATTTAAAGGCGGTCAGTTGTTGCGTTAATATTTAGACACGAAACCCCGTCTGGTTTCTGTTGCTGTTCTGGTGTTGTTATTTTGCTCTTCCTCCCTTTACTCTGTTATTAAAGTACTGGAGCTGCACTTGAACATATTGTGGTTAAGATATTCTATATTTTAAGGGGTATATTAGGCGAAAGACATGCTCAAAATTTAAATCTGAGAAATATAACTCAATACCGGAGATAACACATTTGATAATTTTTAACAATTAATTTATGTAATTACCATTTTTTTAAGCTAGACATGTGTCTTGTCTTTAAAATATTTGATACTTAGGCTGTTTTGTATTTTTATTATAATAAAGCTGTTTATGTAAATTACAACCTTATCAAATTTTTCTTATTTAAAATTTTTTAAATAGTTCAAAATGTACAGGGTATCATCAATTCGTTATATTTGCATAACACTTCTCTTTATATCACCCCATACCTTTTCGTTGGTATTGTAATTGCTGAAAAGCCGGGGCGCAGGGCATTAAAAATTGAAATCATGAATTAACGACGCTGCGAATGCCAAGAGCACTTGTTTATTTATGTTGTCTCCCCTCCAAAACCCCACCTCTTCCCTCTCTTTCTACCCAGACTACACCTCTCTCTCTCTCTCTAACACTCTCTTTTTTTAAGTACGAGCCGGCTTTTTCTAAGCTCACAGAGAGTCAAGAGTACAAAAGAGATATTATATAGAGTGAGCGAATCGGTTAAAATTCATCTGGTCTACGCTCTTCTCTGCTGATCTGCTGCTGCCCGTAGAATCTGCTCAGTCTTCGGTCTCCGGTCTTCAGTCTTCGGATCTTTGGTCAGTCTTGTTCGAAGTTCGCGGCGTTCGGTTGTTGGGTGTTTGAAAAAGCGGCGCGCGCGTTTTGTTTTCCACTTCTCCTCCGCTCAAATAATGTGCGAATAAAAACATATCTATGTAAATTAAGTTAGGCAAAAAAAAAACAAGAAAACAATAAATTTGGCACTTAAAAAAGGGAGGAAAACATATTTTAATCAGCCATAATTTAGCCCGCGACATTTTTGGCATTTAAAGTGCTTGGCGCTGCTTTTTTTTTCTTCGTTCGTCTGAAGATGAAATCAACAAATTGTGCTAAATTTATTGTTGTTGTCAAATATTCAGTATTGTGACGACCCTCAGAGCAAAAAATACAAACAAAATGTTTGACAAATAGATTTTGACACAAAAGACGTGCAGAGGAATATTTTAAAAAAATATTCAATGATTTGATGCATTGAAATGCGTACTTTTTTGAGTCATGTGCAGTTTTCTTTTAGTCTAGAATTTTTTGAATATACTATAAAGCAGTCCACGCCCCAGAAATTTCAATCAACAATTTAAGTTTTTTTGGACAACAACATATGGGTCCCAAGCATTTCCTCAATTGTGTTACTGTAAACTTTTATAAAAGGGAACTTGTTCTTCCCGAATTTATTTTTAGCCAGCGAAAAGTACAATTAAAATAGTTTACATTACGCCGCCAGCAACAACGGCGGCGGCTATTAAAAATTGAGAGAAAAACCAAAAATTACCTAATAGAGGCAGCTGGTTGCACACGAGCATATGCGGCGTATGCGTAATATTCAAAAATATCGAAAAAAAAAAAAATATCCATGAAAGATGACTGACGACTCCTGCCAATGCAATTGGCACATCCATTTGCTTTGTTTTTTTTTTTGCTATATGCTACAGTATCTGTAGTATCTGGGCTAGAACAACAGTTTAGCTTTGCAAAAATTACTCAATAGTTTGTTGTTTAAAAATAAACGCGAATCGAGCATTGTCATCGAGTAGGGAGAAGTAGAGGGGGGTGGGGGCTAATGGGAGTCTTCAACGAGACTAGCACACGCATCAAAGGCAATTTTCTCAGGCTCAATATGCAAAAAGTACACACATGAAATTCTCTCGCTATATAGCTATATAGCGTCTATATATATATAGACACTACAGAATAATAAACAGACACTAGAGCGACAGGGAGAGCGCGAGTATGAAGTCATGATATAGTCTTCGGTTGGTTTCGAAAATCAACCGATTCGCAGAGGTTCTCAGACGATCGCCGGCGGTGATAGCGCTCGCAACGAAATCGAAGCAACCGAATCGAATCCCCTTAGCCAAAAACTAACCCAATAATAAATTAGACCCAACGCGAGTGACTCAATTGCCAAGTTCCCATCTTTCGAGCAGAGTTCAAAATGCACAACACGCGACTTAACCAGGGGAAATAAGCCAAAATACGAGAAAACTAAACGACAGAGATTATAAACGCCCACGCAAAACACACACAAAATCAACAACCACTCTAGAAAAAGAAAATACACATAAAAAATAGTAGAAAAGCAACCATGGAACGCCGCCAAGCCCTCGACTCATCGATGTCTTCGCTCTACTCGGCCGCCTCCTCCTCGAATCCCCAGAATCCCCGCCAGCCGCAGAATGTCCAACTGCAGTCCCAGCAATCTCAGCAGTCCCAGCTAGACGCCTTCAATTATTCAGCAACAATGTCATCATCGTCGCCGACTCCCAGCCATGGAGCCATGTCCACAGCCATGTCCACGGGCACCACCTCCTCCTCCTTGAGAGCCACCACCATCGGCACCGTCGTCGTCCGCTGCGGACCCATACAGCTGGTGATAGCGCTCCTACAAGTGAGTTGTACTCTTGCAAAAACAAATAAAACAACAAAAACCTAAAAAAACAAAACGAAACACCACAAAAAATGGCCAAGAAATGGGAAACAAACATGAAGAAAAATTTATCTAGATACGGGAGAAGTGTTCGGAGAAAGCTCTCTTGAAGTGTGGCGCAAATTTATGCGGAAAGCGATCTGGGAGGACCCTGAACGAGATTTGGGACAAGACACTGGGAGATCTTGCATAAATCATAAAGTCCAGAAAACTAGGAATAAATTCGTTAGGTGATAGCTTGACAACGTTGTAGTTTCGGTTGACCTGTGGGTTTTTATCGAATATAGATTTTTTTTAACATCTTTAAACTTTTTGAACAAATCTGTCCCTTTTTATAAAATCATTAGAATGACAGCGCATGATCGATCACATATCATAAATTCCACAACGCTAAAAATAAATTCAGTAGAAGACAGTTTGACAGTACTGTAATTTCGGTTGACCTCTGCGCTAAATAAAAATGTAGACTCTTCAAATAAAGTTACCTTTCTAAACCAAATGAGAAAATCATTGGTATGACAGCTTAGTTCTCACCTCCAAAATTAATGATGTAATTTTTTGTAGAAGATGCTGAGAGAAAAAAAATGAGAGCATTTGTTTGTTTGTTTATCATAAATAAATGAGTTCAATTACAAAACAAATGTGCTTATAAATATTTAAATAGAAACTGATTCCGGATGTGTTGGTACACTTTTCAATCCTGCAGAATTTTATTTATACAGAAAATATTTCTAAATATTAAATAACTTTTCAAATCGTTCTATCTATTAAATAAACAGAATTGGGCTAGCCTTACTATGATTTCAAAATATAAGTTATCTCAAGTTATCTTATCAAAACATCTTTGAAATGGTTGACTTATCAACAGCAATCTATTTCATAATTTGTCAGCCTCCAGCCAAGCCCCTTTAAATTTAATAACTTAGTTTCCCACATTTAGGAATCTTAATTGATAAATTCCTATAATTACTTAATGGCCATTACCTCTATCAAATTAGAAGGCAGAATGCCACCCCCATAGCCTGAGGACAGCGTGTGTGACTTTAGCTCTGAAAAATTCATGGGCTTCTAATGCCCAAAACTGGTTTAAAGTTTTTCGGTTTTTGTCTAAACCGGCTTCCAACAATTTCCGCGCCAATTAGCACTCCGAACAACGAAAGCAAAAGTTGTTGATAGCGGTTATAAATATTTGAAAAGCGGCAGAAAAACACAAAGGCCACAACAACAAGAAAAAAGGTTCAAGGTTGTCTGACATCAGAATAAGATACATCGCAAGCCAACTAAACGTGACAAAAAGAAATGTATCTGGCAGATACTTTCGACAATTAGGCGCAGCTGCTACCTGTCTGGTTTTATTTCAGTTTCTTTCCCAAAAGAGAGAAACTTTATTTGGGTCTTCTCTGCAGAATTCCCCCTTCTAAAAACTCGGGCGAACTTGAAGCTGCGACTTGAACTTGAGATTGAGAATCACTTCAAATGAAGCGCTACAAGTTTCATGCCCCGAAACGAAAAAACATTCAATAATTATAGGCAGGCAGCAGCACTTTATGGTTTTTTTTGGGGGTAAGAGGGGAATTTGCCCCTTTTTTTCTGTTCATTCAAGCAGCTAGCCATTGAAATTTCGGTGCTCCACTTTGTGCCAATTTTATCGCGCCGACAGAATTATAATTTTTGCTACCGAGACTCAATGCTCCATGTGTTAAACATTTGATTTGATTTATAATTTTTTTTTCACCCCCACTTTTGATTCTGGAAATTATGCAAAAACATTTTCTGGCAAGCCTTTCAACACGTCTCTGTTTTAAACATACTCGTATTTCCATGAATTGAATACTCAAGCATGATAGATCCAAAAAAAAACTCATATCATTTCCCCGTGTTTTAAACGACAGTTTTATAAAATAAGCATACTTGCACCTCCTTTTATAAATAATGAAAATTTGTTAAAACAACGTTAATGAATTTTATGTGCTATCTGCATACAAAATTTTTTAGGTTTTGATCTTTTTATATTTTAAATTAATAAATCTCCAAAAACCGTCACCTCAAAAATTGCTTGTGTGATTCCGGCCAAATTCCACCACAACAACCAAAATGCCAACTTGCTCCAAATAGAAAATGCCAAATTTCGGAGTAATTTTCATTTTTTAAATATGATTGTTGTTATTGTTATGGTACGCTATACTATTGTTTATAACTATAACTATAGCGTGTCAAAATTTCAAGTGAAAATAAGTTGTACTTCTTGTGAAATTAATAAAACAAATCGTTGCATTGCTCTTAAGTGTGACCGCGTGTGGCAAAAAATACCGGCTTGGGTAAAAACCTTATAAAACGACGAAGAAGAAGACAAATTGATTGAAAATGTCAGTGAATTCAACAAATTAAAAATATTATTGCCTAAATGTTGTTTAGTTTTAGTGGAAAGCATAGGAAATCAAAGCAAGCCATCGTGCTCTTGATTTTTATAATAGAAAACGCCGATTTCGCAAAAGCATTCGCTCTGGGGGACTGATTTTATGTAGCGGCCTCTAGTAAAACCCCTTATAAAAGGGGGGGTGTTTTTTTTTTGGTTGGGGGGTTTTTTAAAATGTTGAACTATTTTGTTCGTTACGATTTATGTGTAGAGTTTTTTTTAGTTGTTGGTATTGTCTTGCAAAAATAAGTAAAACTTGGCTTGAATTTATTGAAAAATAGCAAATAAATGACAAATAAAAATAAGAAGTCAGCCCTGTCTTTTTTCCGAATCGTTAGTCCCAACAACAAGTTCGAGACGGTTTCTGTAGCACCGACGATTTTTTTCCGAATTTCCGAAAAATTACTCCCCAAAACCGTCGACGGTTTCTGTGGCACCCCCGATAGATTTCTTTTAATTTCCGCTGGCCTGTTTGGAAATAAAAATTGATTTGGGAAAGAAAACTAAAATGTTGCTTACCTGTCATTGTTGTTTTTGTTGTTATTCTCGAACTGGTCCCAAAAAAATGCTGTTGAAAATAAACAAGAGTACCGATGCCTCTCACAGTTTCTCTCAGGTAAACAAATTAGCAACGGAACAGAGCCAAAAAAAAAGCTGAAATAAGAACAACAAAGAGTAAAAATAAATACACGATATTCCACAATAAAAGCAAACAGATGCATAACAAAAACACAAAGAAAAAAGGAAACAAATGTATGAGCTAAAAAATGTTCGATGAGCTCAGCTCGGTTATTGTTATAAAATTCCACGTGGGTGGTGGGCGGCATTATTTCTTTCTTTATGGTTCAGCATAAGATTAAAGGAACAAAAAGTTTGAAGAACCGTCCTCACCCCTGGCAGTAAGCTTAACTATGCAAATATGTCAAAAGTTTCTTCCTTTCTCGGTTTATTTTTTCGAAACAGGCAACAGACTATTCTTTCCGCTAGTTTTTCATTGCATGCAATGCACTAAAACAAATAAGAGGAAAATTGTAATAAAATTCAATTGGTTATTTTAAATAAATCAAAATATCTGTCATATCTGTATAACATAAGAGCATTATTATATATTTAACCATTTTTTAAAACACTTGTCCTATTATATCTTTAAAATTTATTAATTAAATAAAAGAAAACAAACTCCTAGTTTATTTTAAATCCATAAATTAATACACAATTTCTTTTTCCTTTGTGTACTCAAAACTCCAACAAACTACAAAGTTGAGTTATTAAGATTTTGAATGTTAAGTGCTGCCTGAAAATATGAATATCTGTTAAACTTTTGCGTGGCACAATGCGATTTGTGGTGACTGCTTGAATGACATTTATTTGCCTGTGAGCAAAAATAGTTGAGAAATGTCTCGTTGAAGGAAATGTCTTAAACATATGTTAAGTTCCACAAAAAAGGCAAAGAAATGCCCAAACACATTGTCTGTCAGCAGAGCATTTAATTGGAACTTTATCTCCCTGGGCCAAGTTGGGCCATCTTGTATTAAAATCCCCCGACATGATTTACATATCCCCCAAAAAACTATCAATATTTTGGTAGGGACCGCACCCAGAGCTATGTGATTACCCAAAAGCCCATTCAACTGCTCTTGGCCATCGGGGCATCAATCTCAATGGAAGAAGATTCAGATTCGTTTTTGGCTCTGACGCAAATTTCGATTACAATGTTTGTTGATGTGTTGCATCAACAAAATATTTACAAGTGTTTGTATGTTTCGGCCTGGTTACAAAACGTTTCGTTTCGTTTTATGTTCTGCTGGCTCTGAAAATGAAAAATTAACTTCAAGGCAATTAAAAAAAAGGCAGAAACAAACTGGAAGAAGAGAAACTTCAAAGGCAGAAGATTTACATATTTGTTTAGAGAGAGAGTCTAGCTAAATAAATAGATTTTCCGTGTATAAAAGAAGCGTGTGTGCCGTTGATCTCTTTTAATTGAATCTAATGCGCGAAACTAATTTGGGTTTTTTTTTTTTGGTTGGATAAAATGAAGTAATTGGGGCGCAACTGTCGACCTGCTTTAGACTTTGAGATCTTGAGATCTTGAATCTTAAATCTCGAATCGCGAATCGAATCATGCTCTGATTTGCACAAGAGGCGCCAGAGGAAAGCCACAAAACTCTAATTGAATTTATGGCGTTTTCATTTGTAAAAGTCGCAGCTTTTCACTCATAAATTGCCCAGACATATGAGCATGTACTTATGCCCGGCACTGTACGAGTTATGTGCTGGCGTGGGTGAAAACGCGCTGCTGCAGCTGCGCGCACTGATCACTGCCCGAAAGAGATGGAAATACACAGGGCGAAAGAGACGGGTAGATGGACGGATAGTTAGAAAGCCGCACACCAAAGGCTCAACAAAAAAGAAATGTTTACGACGCTTGGCAGGCACATAAATTTACGCATGAAAAGCTCTCGCATTCCGCCCGCTCACCAAAGACTCCACTCGAGGAATCAGATTGGCCACAGGGAAAGGGGTCCACAAAACTGTGACTGGGTCGCGAACAGGGCTGCCATCCAGTCACCGCGGCAGTGATTTGTCACCGTGATTTATGGTCCCAGTTTCAAGACGAATGGCGAATGGGCGTGACTGTCTTTTTCTAGGTTAAAACTTTGGTTGAGTCTTAAAAAATACTCAAAAATCAATCAATGTTTCATGACTTAAAAACCTCAGTTCAAAATTTAAATATAAAATAATTCAATAATATGTTAGAATATTAAACAAAATAAATATATCTCAATCCATGACTTTGTTATGCTTATTCCTAGTTCTTCAACATGTCAACATGATATTGTTAAGCTGGATTTCTTTAGTTAAAACATTCCATATCCCAATCTTTATTTTATTTCTTGTACCCACTTACTGTTATTTGATGTTCCAATCTACTTTAATACACCCATTAAAAGTAGATTTAAATCCACGCCCAGCCTGCGTATACGCAAATAATTTGTGGCAGTGATTTCATTGCCACTTCTTCGTCCATTCGATGGCGTGTCACGGTGAATGGGCCGTAAATCTTATCAGTAATTGAAAAACTCCAGCTCGTCAACATTTTGCGAGCGCTAAAAATAATGTATTCTATGCGCAGACGCGAAGTCGCTGTCTTTTCCACTGGATCGCGTTTTGAGTTGAGTCTGGGGTTTGGGATTTAGATGGGTATATAGCTATGGCTATGGGTATGGGGATCCACTCCAAAGCCGGCTGGGGATATGCTGTCTATCGGTGGATTTAATGCAGCTGCTACTTAGCGCAACTGACAAAACAGTTTGGCACGCACTGATTGATAAGCGAGGAAAGCGGTCTAGGAAAATTGTTGTGAAAAAATGGGAAAAAGAGGAGAAGGAGGAGCAGTAGACCACTCGGGCATAAATTAGCCAGGCCAAAAGATACAGTGATCTCCCTATAATCGGAAGCTGTTGAATAAAGATAAACTTGCATATAAGTATACGTATATATTCTTATATATTATATATGTGCATATATTCTTCTTATATAAACCTTTTTAAAACGTTGGTCCATTCCAATATTTTAATAAAAAATTATTACAAACACTTTTAAGCATAAAAACAATCAGGGTTTGTGTGATATAAATGAATAAGATAATAAATACATAAGACGTGTTTTCTTTCACATAAAATACTTGGTGAACATTTCATTTAAATTAGCGAAGTTATTATTTTTAAAGAAACCTATAAAGATCAAAAAGACAAAGTAGTCCGAGAGCTCTGATTTAAACCCTATATTAACCTATTATCACTTTTAATCGCTATGTTAAAGCGAACCGCTCGTACCCACTCAATTAAAACCAATAACCTCTAATTTCCCGGCATAGTTTCCGAAATAATACCCAGTGATTTCCTTTTTCCGGGGGTCCCACTGTAGAGGATCCAGCTTCTGTAATTACCAAAGTGGAGTGGAAGCGACGGCTCGGTGGTTTTCGAGTTAGAGACGCGAAATATATTGCATGTTTACATGGCAACTGATAGTCGCTGATAAACGTTCAATGAAAGTCGCGAATTGCAGGCGACTCCTGCTGATGTTGCTGCCGCAACAGCAACACCAACTGATGTTGCGGCTGCAGATGCTGCAGATGTTGCTGCAGATGGAAGGTGCTGCCGCCGCGAGTCGTGGCCAACAATTTGTAGAAACAATTATAGAAATTATCTTTTAGTTGGCTGCGAATTAAATTGAAATTTAAATTGCATTCGATGGCAGCAACGAGATTGCCCAATACGTGTACTCATAATTCGCCGTTGGCCTGGGAAAGTGCGACCCACAAAAACCTGAACAGAAATTGTTTTATGTACGATGGTACCCCAAAGGTCTGACATCACTCGAGCACACTGCTGATGATGATGATGATGATGATCGGGGCAAAAGCTCTAAACCTCTGCTAAATGAACAATAACAAAATAGCAGAGAGTACGTTTTTGCTGTTTTGTTTTATGACAAAATCAAGTTAAGTTTAATGGAGGAACAGAACAAACGCGTCAGAGCGTGATATTCACAAAAAAAATCAGCCACAATATGGGTAAAGTAAATTCATTTGCATATGGGTATTTGTACAATACATTAATGCTGTTTGCTCTCTATCAAATCGCAGACATACACGAATGTTGGTGCGGTTTTTTTTATTAGTCTGTTTGTACAAACTTTTTATGGCCCCTGTGGCCTATGTTTGATCAGGAGCACACACACGAGAACATTTGATTTATGTCGCTTTAATGAGCCTATTTCAATTTGTATTCAATTAGCTCACCTTTATTGGAGCACTCGCACAGCCACAGCATAAAATTGTCGCAAAAAGACAAAACATGTGATGCGAAAATGTAGCTAAATTGAATATTAATGGGCAGATGTGTTTGGTAATGGGTTTTGGGTCAAGGCTGGTTAATGAACGTTTAGGTGACTAATATGCACAATTTTAAATTTTCACACATTTATGCAAATTTTTGAATTGTTAAAATCAAGCATCATTAATTGGTTTAAACTGAAATTGTGTTCATTTAACAAAAATAAATATTAAAAGTTAAAGCTCAATGTTTTCACACATTTAAATTTCTGCATGTCATTTATAAATTTATCAAATAAATTATTAAATTGTATGAAAGCTTAAACTTATAGTTTTTGGAAATTTAAATACATTTTCCTTTTTTAACCAAAGAAATAAAAATTATAAATTGATGGAAAAGACAAAAAACAGATGCTCATTAGCTAAATAAAATAAAAAATCGTAGTACACTTTTAATAAATCGATTTTTTAAAATAAACTGATTTTCCTGAATGAACCCATCCTTTTCAAAATTTATTTGTCATCCTCAAAGCGTGTATAAACATTTATATTTAATTTTCCTTCAAAAGGATGTAAGCAATCTAGCAAAATAAATCACGTAAAACAAGCCAACGCCTCCACAAATTGCGATTCCCAATTAAATCGGCGATCGGCATTCGGGATTACGTAGCCAATAGCCAATGGCTTTAATGAAAGAGCGGACCAGGCCGGCGCTCTATAAAAATGCGCAATGATTTCACACAAAACGATAACAGCAACAGCATCGGGGTAATTTCATATCGAAATCGTGTTCTATCCGCTGCCACAAAGTATTAATTTAAAAGCCAAAAACGTGTTTCACGCTAAGCGCCTCAAAAGTGGACGATTGTAGCCCCTCTTGCCTTCATTTTTTTTTTGCCTGGATCATTCTATCCGGCTTTGGCAGTTCTTTTGGTACCTAACAGAGGGTATTATAATGTTTAAAAAAAGGTTTGCATTTTTAAAATAATGAAATATGCATTTTCTATTTTTTTTAAAGCAAATGTCCTTGTGTTATTAAAAGTTAATTTAATTAAATTTTATGTTTTGAATAGAATTCGTTAGAATATTGTAGTTCGTCTTAGGATGTTACTGTATATGTTTGCGAATTTCTTTTTTAGGTTTTGCTAAATTCATTTTTTGTCAGGTTCATGTAAGTGTTATAAATTATAATCAATCAAATCAATTTTGGTCAACTAAATCTGTGATTAAATGACTACAACTCAAATTTAAAGATAACAAGGTAGTATTTTAAAACTTGACAGTTTTATGGAACGTTTCCACTTAAATCCATCATCTTTAGTTTGATATAAATCTTATTTTTTTCCAAGAAGTGTAATTGGCCAAAAAGGGTATTCCAACTTTCGGTACCCCCACCATGCATTCCTTTCCCGGGTGTTATTGTTTTTGAGCCGATGCCGCTGGGGTCTTTGGCATTATATCATCGCCAGTTGGTTGGGTTAAAAGCGGGGAAAAGCGAACACAAATCCTCCCACTCCCAGTTAGCCACGATCTTGAAGTACTTCCGCCATTTGGAGCTGCACAAGTGCCGACCGAAGACGCTTCTAAATGTCCAAATGCATATTACGAATCTTAACGGCTCGGTGCGTGTTTGTGCGCCACTTGAAATACGATTCAATTTCGCAATGAGTGACGTATTTACAGGGGGGATAAGCGCCCCAAGACCATATGCATAATGGTTTATTTTATGCTTTATACGTACGTATGGTTAGTTATGGTCGGACTGTTTGTAGTGATGTCATGCCATTTATGGTTCATATTTCAGTTAGACGACGTGATTATGCATCCCCTTCCTACCTCCCTGTCGCCCCGTTACACTTCAAAATTTATTCAGATTTTCGAGAATTATTTGTGTGCATATTGAAAACTCACTCACGTCGTCGCACCGAGTCAGTGACTTCGACTGGTTTTTTGTTATTTTTTTTATCGCTTTACATCGCTGCCAGTGGGGCACACAATTTAATTTAATAGCAGGGTTATTAATTTATATTGTAATTGATTAATGGCAGTCACAGATCCAACTCGAAGCCCTTGGAGCGGTTAAATTGGAAATCTACAGTCGAACCTCTGTAAAAAGAACCATTTTGTAATATATGAAAAAATTAATGTGTTATTGTGTTGTGTTAATTTTCAATTTAAGTGTTTGCTGTTTGGTAAATAAGTAAAAAATCTATAAAATCTATTTTCTAAAATCATAAACACTTTTAAGAAAACCTTCATCATGGATCGGCAGATAAATTTATTTAAAGTCGAATCCTTTAACAATAAGATTATAATCTAATTTTCAAGTTGAACAACTTATATTTGTTCCGTTCAAAAATGTTTTTAAAGAAATATTCATAAGAAAAATCCAAGTTATAAAGGTTTAATATTTTTTTTTCATCGTTAATAATGTTTTCTTTAAATCTTGAAGAAAGTCGTGCTTAGGGCCGTTTTCTTCAAAGAAGTTTAACTGTACCTTGCCCCAAAAATGTTTGTTGAACAAATTAACGCCCACGCAGCTTTCCCTAGACATAAAACCAGCCAGTAGCAAACGCAAAGAGGCAGTTTTTGAACCATCAGACATAAGAGTTCTCCTTGGTTTGCCATGGCATGTGGCAGTTTTCCCCAGATCCAGCTCCAACTCCATCGACACATGCTCATCCCAACAGGAAAAACTAACGGATGCCATTACCATAAACAGCCAATGCTGACCTTCATTGCAATCAAACAGAGCTGAGGTTGTGGTGCTACTTCACTTCTGCTACTTTTGCTACCTCAGAGGCTGCTGCTTCTGCGTCTGCTTCTGGTGGTGCTACCAAAATTAGAAGCTGTAGTAGCTGTGCAGCATTGTGGTTTTGGTTTGAGAGCAGGTTTTCCTTTTCCTTCGCTGCACGAGATCATCGCACGTCTCCTGGATCTCGATGTCAACTGCGATGCGAGCCTCATGAATGGGAATGCAGCCAGCCGCTGGGATCTGGAAGCCCAGGAACGTGACTGGAACGGATTTGGGGACAGGCTGAAGAATGCCGCGAACCCTTGTGGGAGAAACTCTTCGGATAGCTCGTGTCCTATGCGGTATTTTTGGGAAATTCGAAAATAACCAAAACGGAATGTGGTAGCTTCAATAATGTATAACTTTATCTCTTTACTTTTCTTAACATATGGAAGAGAATAAACTTATGAACTTAAGTGAAATTAAGTTTGAAAAAAACGATAAGTAAACCATGTTAAGTAATTCGTATTTTTACTTTGTCACTTTAGTTGGTAAAAATATTTAAAAAGAATATGATGACAAAAAAAGGCCAAAGTATAGGGACAATTTCTGTACATAGAATTTGGGAAAAATCAAAAGTTATTTGAACTGTTTGTCAAACCCATAACAACCACACAACTTAACTGTCATATTTTAAACAAAGCCACATTCATCACCTTTTAACAAATTTCCCAAAAACTTTCAGAGTCCCGACAAGATCTACATCAAAGTGGTGGAACTCGAGCCAAAGATCACAGCATTGGGTGATAATTTAGACGAATCGCTGCGCATGCAAAGGGAGCACGATGAAACACTCCGCAACCTACAGGTGAGTTATTTAAAAACCTTATAAAAACACACCCTTTAATATCCTCTATCTAAAACCCTTTACAGAGTCTGCCTGGACCCATGGATGAGTTTGTCCAGAAGGCGGATAAGCTGCTGGCCAGCAAGCGAATCAGTTCCGAGCTCGTCAACGCCATGGCCGATACCCTTAACATTATCTGGCAGGACATCTTGAATCTCCTGCAGGATCGTCAGCACCTGCTGATACTATGCACACAGTTCCACGACAAGATGACACAGTGCTTCAGGAAGATGGACCAGCTGGAATTGGCCTGCGATGAGATCCTCCATCCACCAGATGTGCCCAGTGTTCAGGAGTTCCTCAACAGATTCAAGCAACTGAGGATAGACATGCTGACCGGTGTGATGGCCGCTCTGAAAGATGGTAACGAACTGCTGGCCCAACTGGAGGAATTGGAGAAGCTGGAAACTCTCGACACAAGACCGGAACACATCAAGCGCGATGCCACGAGGGCAGTTCACCAAGTTCAGCAGTGGCTGGAGGCCCTGCACGATCGAAGGAACTCCCTGGAACTTGCGTGGCAGGCGAGGAAGATCCAAATGGAGCAGTGCCTGGCACTGGCTCTGTTGGGTAGGGAGCTAATCGATCTGGAGGCAGCTCTTCAGCAGGCCAGGATGGAACTGAACACCATGTACAGCCTGGGAGAATGCGAGCACACAGCCAACGAAATGCTTACAAAATACAGGGATTTGAAACAGCAGGCTTTACTGCTCCGAGATCGAGCTCTTAAGATCACCCGAGCCAAGGAGAAGGTACAATCAGCCGGTCACTTCACCGAAGATGAGGCGTGTGCTCGTGCCTATGCAGTTTTAAGTGGTTGCACTGAGCACTTGGACCTGGTAGATCAGCGGGAACACTGGCTGCACCAATCAAGGGAATTCTTCGCCAAGGCTGAACACACTTTGAGTGTCCTGGAAAAACTAGAACTGGAGCTGGCCAGCGTGAAATTACCTCCCCATTCCCCTGAGAGCTACGCCATGTTCTCCAAAGTTGATCGAGATGTTCGCAATTTCACCGAGGAGCCCTTACGATTGGGTTATGGCATCCTTGACGAAGTGGGACGCACTCAGCCGGAGACTCAGGGTGTAAAGAGAGTCCTGGATGAACTGGAAAACCGCAAGGTTTATATCCAGGGAATCTGCGCTCACAGCAGCGAGGATCAGCAGAAGGTGCAGCGGGCTTTGAGTGAATTCCTTACCCATCACAATGAACTCTTGGCCTGGCTAAGAGCTTCAGGCCAACTCCAGTTGCAGCAGAGTGTGGACATGGGTCGCAATCTCCAGCAGGCAAAGCAGTTCCTACTCCAGCACCACGAACTCATGCAGGATTTGGAGGTGAGTGTGGTTTTAAAATAATTTATGTTACCCATTCACGGCTTAAAAAAACCCAATTAACTAGTACAAATCCCTTATTTTCCCCTCAGATAAAAGGCGAACTGATCAACCTGCTGCTGGAGTCCATCAAGGTCCACCTCGAATCTCTCAGTCCGCAGCAGCGATATGACGTGGACTCCAAGGCGGAGTCTTTGCACAAACACTGGATCGAATTAAAGGATCTGGTACTCAAACGCGTGGACTACGTCTCCCTACTGATCGACTTCTTTGAGCTGGCCAACGAGCTCTCCAGCCAGCTGGACAACCTGCAGCGCCAACTGCAGCAAACACCCGACGAGCACAAGCTGCAGTTCCTCCAGGCCACTTGGACGGGCATCGCAGCCACCTTCGGCGAGCTGAAGTCCCGCGGGCAGCGATTCATCAACTTGAAAGTCTGTATCGGGTTGGAGGTATCCCATATATATATAGCCACATAGTTCTATAAGTTATTCAATCTAAGTTTTGCGGAATTCTCTAATGTCAGGGCGGCGCGCTGTTTGGCTATGCATGCTGCACTCTGTTTATGCTTCATCTACTATAAAAGCCTGCAAACTTTGCTTTCGGAACAACTAACTGCTGACAGCTGGCTCATTTGCACACTGTCTTCTAGCTCCCAGAAGCAGCTTGCTGACGTTGCACAAACAATCCCGGAAAAGTTGACCAGGAGAGGGTATTTTTTTGGCTATGGGAACGGAGTTGGAGATCTGGGATGTACACTATGAAAAATATGAAATTTTAAAGAGTATTTATTAGAGTATAAGAGTATTTTATATCTTTAATTTTTTAATTGGTCTAAAATTTAATCAAATTAAAGTTTATTTTTCTGTTTTTTTTTTTTTAATTTTATATAAAATGAGTTAAAAAACTTTAGAGCAGGCCTGGGCACAAAGAGAGCTGTATTTCTGCCTTTCTCTCTTTTTTAACGTTCCATAATTTCAAGAAGAATTTAGAGTGTAAACTTCAATTAAGACTGAGATCGTATGAGTCATAAAATCTAATCTAGAGTTTTTATAGTGTAAACTTTAATTTTGTTAGAGATCTAAAATTTTCAATGAGTCATAAATTGAAGGACTATCTGCAAGCGTATTCCAGTTTCCAACTCCCAGTTTTCCACTTGTTTTTGGCTCAGTCCGCTCAGGGCCTATAAATTATAAACAATATGATTTGGCTGGCCGTAAACATGTATTTAAAACGACAACGTCATTTCGCCCCATACGTGCACATAAAAACCGGGAAGAAGCGGCCAAACAGCCGCAAAGAAAAATATTTTGAAATTAGAAATTTCGCTCTTCGCGGAGATTGTGCGTTCCGTCGAGTTGGCTCGAGTCGAGTCGAGTCCATAAATAAAGAAAGCAATTTGCGCTGCCGGTCTATAGATAGGTTGTATTCTGGCCTGGACTCGGTGGCAGAAAGCCGAAAACAGAAGGCAGAAGCCACCAGACCCTGGCCACAGTCAGATGCGTGCCACGCGTCGCCTTTACTCGGAAATTCCCTCAAGAAAGAGAAAAAACTTTGCTCGCGACAAACACAGACAACAACACAACACGAGCCAAAAGCAAAAAAATCAAACAAAACACGACCAAAATCAAATAGAAATAAAAATAAAAATCATCTATTTTCCATGCTATTTTTAACGGGGCGCTGCGCAGATTGTGGATCCATATCTCGAGACCAAATCCTCGGCACAGGCGGTGGAAGAGGCGCTGAACAACTTTAGTAAGCGGCAGGTCGACGTGACGAGCAGTTTGGAGAATTGGACAAGTAGCATTGCGGAGAAGCGCGAAGTCGAATATCTACTCGAGAAAGTCATGAGCGACAACGAGGAGGTGAGTGCATTGCGTCTAGTCAGGATTTAATAGAATACTTTATACATATTTTTAGATTTTTGCATTTCCTTAATTAAGGTTTCTCCTTAGAGAATTTTGATTAAATTTCAAGTGCATACACAAGTCAGGAGTTCTTGAGAAGTCTTAAAATCAATTGTGATTACAGAACTTGCAATTAAAATTAATTAAAATTAAAAGTAAACTCTCCAAAAATCTGTTTTGGATTCGTTTCCTGTTTTTGTTAAAGTAAAATACAAGATAACATAAATAGGAAAATTAAAGAAAATAATTAATATAATTTTTTAAATATATAACACCCCAAAATTATCCCTTTTTTACCCATTTGAACACTGTTTTTCAGACGGTGGCCAAGAGCACACAGGTGGACACCCAGTTGTATCCCGTATTCACCTCCCAAAGTGTGGACTCCAAGCAGCTGCTGACCAGCACTCGTGAGAAGCTACTAAACGTTACCCAGGACATCGAAAGGGCCCAGGATGAGATACAGCAGCGCATCCAGACCACTCTCAGTATCCAGACCAAGGATCAGCCATCGCTGGCAAAGATCGAGCAGGTGATCAACAATTTGCGGATGCTAAAGGCCAAGCTCGATGGAATCAAGTATGATTACCGCACTCTGGTGGAGAGTGTGGTGCAGTTCCTGGAGAACATAGTGCAGTTGCGCAGAGAGATCGACGACTACTTCGCCCGGCAGCAGCAACAGCCAACAACTTCCGGAGCGGATCGCAGCATTGCAGAGCACGAGAAATTCCGCGATCAGTGCATGGATAAATTTAGATCGCTAATCACACAATCCGAACTGCTGATCGATCGGGTGAGAGTGCTGGAGCCGCCGGGAGCCCGAGAAATCGACACCGATCGCATACTGAAGCTGCTCGAGAATCTGCGCCTCCACTTCGAGTCCAACAGCCAGTCCAGGATGTCGACTCTGGAGCGTCTGGAGAAGATCGAGCAGTTCCGCGGCGATCTCGAGGACATCGATCGCAGCCTGGACAGTGTTAGTCAGCAGCTCCACGAGATCAACAACCAGAGCGTCGATAGTTTGGCGGCTGCCAAGACCACGTCGCTGGCGTTCGAGTATTTTGAACGGACCATAGAGGTGAGTGAACTCCCGGCGATCGGATCGGTTCATTGAGGTGGGTTAGGATCGGATCGGATATATATATTTCATTAAGTAAACATGTAGCCACCAAGTGATAAAGTGCAGGGAATCTGGGAATTCTTGACTGCAAATGACTGGAATCTACAGAATGAATCTGTTTTGCAGTTTTCAAATTATTATTTTGATGAGTAGCGGGAGATTTGTGATAAAACAATGGACTATATAATTTACTATATAAGATATGTTTTTTTATTATGCTTAACTTGCTTACAAATAAATTGGTCTTACTTAGGATTCTAACAAATTCTGTTAGTTTAAAGATTCTTCAATATGAATTCATTCAAAATAATTTCATTGAGATCACTTTTACATATATTTTTTAATGATGACACTACATGAAGCTGAACAGATTTCTGACAGATATCGAGTCGACTTTTGATGGGTTTAAAATTATTGAATGATCTAATCCAATTCTAGTGTTCAATGCCCAGGCAATTGAAATCAACGCGCCATCAGCGACGCTGGGGCCAAACAGCCCACACGATCGAGGTAGCCACACTGTCATGGATATATAGCTATATAGACATATAGACACAGCAGACCAGATCGATCCCTGCATGCAACCAGTGTTGTGTGTGTCTTTATTTTTGCATCACTTCCCGCTTACCCTTTTGGGTGGTCACCGTCACCGTCACCCAACCCTCAGAGGCAGCCCCACAACATTCATCAAATTTCCAAATGGGAAACGACGTGCTGCCGGGCTGCTGCTGCTGGGATGAGGATGACATTTCGAAAATATCGCAACTTTCAAAATGTTGTCGCTGTCAGCGGCTGGCGATGGGCTTTAGACAGACAGCGGCAGCTGTCGTTAGTTTGTAATTAAAAACTCTGGGCCAAAAACATGAAATACAACTCAGCAGCAACAGAAACAGAAACACATTCAGACCACTTTTTAATGCACTTCTATTTGCTGTTATAAATTGCTTCTGGCGTTCCGATTTTTATGACCAGCTAAGCTAAAGAGCAGATGGAAATTATGGTGCACGGAGAAAAAAAGGGATCATTATCATAACCATAACATAAATACAAAATATTACAATTTGTTTGTATAGATTATTTTTCCCTATTGAAACTGCGTATCAAAATGTACTATTTTAATATCTAAGTACTAGCTTTATTTATTGGTTTTAAGCACCCAAGATTTTTACAATATCCGAAATTGTGTTCTGTGTAAAAGAATCTATTCCCGCTTGGCTGCATTTTGCCTAGACACACTGCGTTTTAGCTGCTGCATAATGGGTTAATTTGCTGGCGATTTAAGTATATTTTTGGCTGCCTTCTAAAGATCACCCCTTCACTCTTTCCACCCACATGTGTAGCTGCTTGAAAAGCGGATCGAGAAGTTTACGGAGTCCACAAGTCAACAGCTTTTGATTAGCAATCCCGAGAGCGAAAGGTACGTGAAGGACGAGCTGCGCAAACTCAACGACAAATGGCAGAGCTTCAAGGATCAGGTGAAGCAAAAACGAAAGAGCCTTAATCAGGCAACCGAGTTCTTCGAGGTGGTCGAAAAGGTGGGTAATTAAATACCAATTAATTAAATTACATTTAATTTACAATTCAAAGTACTAAACATATTAAATGACCCTATGATCTTTAATTTCATTCCCCAGATCGACGCGGAGTACCGGGAGATTAGCTACTTCTACACTAGCGTCTCCAACAAGGTTCCCTATCTCCGCGATTCCGTGGAGGCCGGCAATTTGGTCAACGATATCGAGAATTATGTGAGCAGTCGGGAGGCTGCCCTGCGTTCCAAGTTGGACAGTGCCTCGCAATGTGCCCACGATATGAACAAGGTCTCGTCCCTATACAACGATGTGATGAACATCTTCCAGTCCTTCATCAAGCTCAAGATGGACATTAATGTGGTCCAGGAGAGACTCAAACAAGAACAGCGACAGAAGGAGCAAAGGGAGCGGGACGCACGGGATCAGGCGGAAAGGGAGAAGGCGATTAGGGAGGCGGAGGCCAAGGAACGATTATTCCGAGAGGAGCAAACCCGATTGGAAAGTCAGCGTCAGCAGGCGGCCATCGAGCAGGCTCAAAGGGAATTGGCAGCCAGGGAGTTGGCTTTAAGGGAGCAAGCTGTCCGGGAAGAGGAGGCCAGATTAAAGGCCATTAGAGAGCAGGCCACTCGCGAGCAATTGGCCAGGGAACAGGCTGCCAGGGAGGAGGAACTACGTATTCAATCTCTTAGAGAAATTGCGAGAAGGGAAGAGGAGATTCGTCTGCAGAGCAAAAGGGACGAGGAAACCCGTATTCGTCGCGAGGAGGAGGAGAGATTCCGGCGAGATAACGAGTCCCGTTCTAAGCGCGAGGAGGAAGCCCGCATTCAACGTGAGGAGATCACCAGATTGCAGACCCTTAGGGATCAAGTGGAACAGCAGCGTACGGTAACCGAAAACATCCGCAAGGATATCCAGGTGAACTCCGTGTTCACGGAACTGCGCTACGCCTCTCCACTTTTTATTCGTCCCTTAAAGGATGCAGTTACTCGCGAAGGCGACCGTTTTGTCTTCGAGTGCGAGGTTACGGGAACACCAGAGCCCGCAGTGGAGTGGTTCAAGGATGGCATTAGTATCCAGAACAACTCGGATTACAAAACCACCTTTGATAAGGGCATATGTAAATTAGTGATCGAGGAAACCTTTGCCGCTGATTCAGCTCGATTCAGTTGTCGTGCCTCGAATCTAGTGGGAACTTGCGATACTAACGCTACACTATCTGTTCGGGAAAACGTCGCCGAGGTTCAGTTGGTGCCACCAAGGATCCTGAGGTTCCTGGAGAGCGGCAAGGCCACCGAGGGCAGCTGCTTCCGGTTCGCTTGTGTGGTCGCTGGAGTTCCTTTGCCTACGGTTCAATGGTTTAAGAATGACAAGTGCATTGATGATTCTCCGGATTACGTGATTAGCTACAACAACGGAGAGGCTACTCTAAGATTTGAGGAGGTCTTTCTTGAGGACGATGCGGTGTACACCTGCAGCGCCTCAAATCCAGCTGGTATTGAGCACTGTTCGGCTTCTCTGATTGTGGAACGTAAGTGGAACTTTTATAAATATTTTAATTTATAAAAATTAATTTTAAGCACAAAAACAAATATTCAAAAGTTTTAGAATGTTATATTTTTTTAATAAATTAATTTAGGATTTGTATCTTTCTTTTCTTCAGCCTTGGAGCCCACTGAGTTGCCAAGTTTTAAGGTTCCCCTGTCGAATGCAATGGCCAGAGTGGGTCAGAAGATCAAGTTGGAAGCCAATGTGAGTGGTATTCCCAGGCCAGAAGTTTATTGGCTGCACAACGGCAAACCCTTCCAGCCACGCGACTCCAAGGTAAGTTCAATGGCTTTAAATTCGGGGGTAATTACCCCGAAAAAAATCATTTTTTTTAAAAATTTAGCAGGTCGTATTTTTTAATATTTTTATATTTTCCTGGAAACGTTTTGCGCATTTATAAACAGCACCCAATTTTTTGTCCCCATTTGGGATGTATAAATCATAATAAGAAGACAAAGTGTTGACAAATTATTATTTTTTTAAGGCAAGCAATACAAAAATAAAATACAAAATTTCAATTACTTGACCTAGATAAAAAAAATTGAAATTAAGATTTTCCTAATACATATTTGTTCACTTTCAAAATTACCAACAACCTAAAGTACCAAAATCTGCATAAATATGTTAATTTAATTTGTTTTTGAAAGGAAACCCCCAATGATTTCCTCCGACTTTCTTCCAAATGTTGTTTTCAATCAGACCCCCCTGCAAGGGGTAAACAAATTCAGAGCAATACCATCTACTACAATTCCCCCAACTGTCTGGCGATTGACCATTTCCATAAATACAACTTTGTATATACCACATGAAAATTTGTTGGCTGGAAAATCAGAGAACATTTCTATATATTTTGCAGTGGGCGTTGCATGTGCGGTTTGGACTCTTCTTATATATTAGTTCCAAAAATCCGAAAAGAAATTATCCGTCTGACGTCAGTCACGCACTTTTACTCTTTCTCCCCAGCAAAAAAAAATGATCGCTGGTCAAGCAGAATTCAAGGCGATCGTTTTGAAAACACGCCAACGCACTTTATGAACGAACAGATAGTGCAGCCAGCATATAGCCGCCATATAATATCTAATAGCTGCAATTTTTGGCAGCTTTTCTGTGCAACGAGCCGTGCAAGCATGGCAAATCCAATTCACCACAGTCAGGCCAGGCAATTTGTTTATTGTGGGCGCCAACATTGTGTATACAAATATGCGAATTATATATATGTATATTTTGCAGATTTTCATTTTTCATATGGCCAAAAAAAAAATTGCGAAATGATTTCATTGGCCGCCGTTTTAATTGCTGCCGTCGTCGCTCGTTTGACAAAACATGATCTCACTTCTTATTTGATCAACTAAACCATTTCAATTAATCGAACAAATATTTGATTGTTCTCCATTCTCGATTGAACACCTGAACTCAGGTGCTTCCTGCAATTTGGGCCAAAACAATGATCATTTGTTGTGGGAAAATAAACAAAGTAATCGTGTCTGCCCCTCTAAACCGCCGGATGCGCCTCATCCGCACATACAGATACAGATTTAAAAAGGAAAATTAAATTGCAAAAAAAAAGAGCACAAAACAAGAACAAGCCGAAAGCATTCAAAATCCACCACAATTGTGGTGAATTCTCAACCCAAAAACTGACTAGACTTTCGTTGATTTTCTGTGTACTTTCAGTACGAATACGGCCGCGTAACGCTGATAATCCCGCAGGCTTATCCCAACGACGCCGGATCCTACGTCCTGAGCGCTAAAAATTTAGCTGGCGAGGCCTACACCCATTGCAACGTGATAGTGAAGGGTCGCCTGCCCAACGAGACCTCCGATTCCGAGATGGCCAGCGACATTGAGCCCATCAAGCCGACCGTGCATCTTCCCCTGAAGGATGTCTCCATATTCGAGGGCAAACCCGTGAGGCTGGACTGTGTGATTGTGGGTCAGCCGGAGCCGGAGGTTATTTGGTATCATAATGAGCGACCTGTCAAGGAGTCCGCTGATGTCCAGCTGCTGTTCCAAGGGGATAGGTGCTCCCTCATAATCCAAGAGGTTTACCAAGAAGACGCTGGTCACTACAAGGTGGTGGCCATCAACTCGGCGGGCGAAGCCTCTAGTAGTTGTGAACTCAAGGTTACACCTTTGAATCAAGCGGAACCTGCCACCAGAGCCCAGGCGGAAAGGCAATCCCTGCCCAAGGACTCGCAGCCCAAATTCGAGAGACTTCTCTCCGATGTTTTAGCAGATGAGGGGGAGCAAGTGGTTCTCGAAGTCCAAGCCAGTGGCGATCAACCCTTGACCGCTCAGTGGTTCTTGACCAACAAGGAACTCCATTTGGATGAGAGGATCACGACCAAATCCGACTCCGAATCTGGAATCTTTAAGTTGATTCTGAACAATGTGAGTGGCGATGACAAAGGAGTTTATACTGTGAAAGTGACCAATCCTGCGGGCGATGCCAAATGCTTTTCGCATCTCATAGTGAAATCAGTAAATGCACCGGAAAATCGTAGAAACAGTCAATCCTCTGTAGAGATCGTAGAGCGTCATCAGTGCCCGGAGTTCAAAGAACTCTTCAGCGACAAACAGGGTGACATCGATGAGGTAATCAAGTTCGAGTGCATTGTCAAGGGCAAACCCACACCAAAAATCCACTGGTTCTTCAACGATCAACCTGTGCATGGTCACAATTTCCTGGTCTCAACCAGTGGAGAACGTCAAGTGTTGACCATCCAGAAATTAACCCATGATGCTGTGGGCAAGATCAGCTGTGTGGCTGAAAATGAGGCGGGAAAGGCCACCTGTGTGGCCTTTTTGAATATCATTGGAAGTGGTTTACCTGCCTCAAGTGATGTTCAGACAATGTCCCAGGAACACAATACGGAATCCTCGAGAGTGACAATCAAAAAGCAAACCTTCACCACCACCTCCACGTCGCAGGTTAATTCCTATGAGGGAAATGCCCCACAAACGGAAGTTCATCACTCCTCCGCTCACATCGATCAATCCCTGAAGCAACTTGGCCAACAAAGACCCGAGATCGTGGAGAGTCATCACTACCAGGAGTTGCACAAGAGCAAGGAGATGAGCAGTCCCACTGTGCAGCAAAAGTCCTTTAGCTTTATCCAATCTGGTGGTGCACCCAATGGCCAATCCGCCGTAGCTATACCGGATTCACCCACTCGCCTTCGCAGGGAGATTGCACCAAGGTTCACCACTCCACTGAGCGGAAAGATTGTGGATCAGGGCACCGATGTCAGCATGGAGGCCATTTACGATGGCTTCCCCTCGCCCGAGATCAAGGTGGAGAAGAACGGAGGTCAACTGTTCGACGATGCCCACACCAAGATCTCCAACAAATGCAATCGCGTGACCATCGAACTCAAGCAGGTGGGCGTGGCTGATGCGGGACGTTATGCGGTGACCGCCTCCAATACGGTGGGTCAATCCACAAGCACCGCGGATTTGGTAGTTAAAAGTAAGTTATTTAAAAAAATATATATTTTAGTGGGGACCCGAGGTAGCACTAAGAATAATTCTGCGGTTACAAATGTAAAGGAAAATATTCTTTCTTTTATGTAAAAGATTTCAAGGAGATCGGTTTTATTATGTTTACTACGAAAGACTTTATGTGTCAAAGAACAAACAGTTTTATTACGGTTAGGTTAAGAAGAACTTTGATTTGTTTGTTTGTTTTTTTTTTCATAATCCAAAAATTAATTTAATTATTTTAAAGACATAATCCAGGGAAATAAAATTCATACAATAAACATGACAATTAAATTTAGGAAAAACAGAAACATTAAAACACTGTCCACAGCCCATGACCTAATTTAGCCTATCAAATTTCGACCACCACTAGCTTTTTCTTAAGAAATCAATTTCCCAGAATTAAATGTACTAAAAAACAAAAGCTGGTGAAAAGTGTTTGCAAGTCTAAAAAGCCGCATACACATGTTCCCTGCAAAAGACCCTATATCATATGTTATACGTTTGTTCTGTCCATTCGTTTACCACATCAATCAGTGGAGAGCATTAAAGTGTCATTGTCGGGTGGGGACGCAGCGGACCCGACCGTCAATAGATCTTCAAACGTCAATGCCTTGAATGCCGCTCGACTGCTCCGCCGAATATTGATGAGTTTTTAGTAGTCGACGGACGGACGGGTTGGAGAATGAGCATCTCGTCTATATTGTTTTTGTTTATATTTCAATCTTTTCTGGTGGCTGGTCCCCGGGTGAGGGAGAATCTTGGCCAATGCAAAAGATTTTCTTACACAAATTTATAAATATTCTGTGGCAGCTGTGGGGGTGGCAACGGGATGTGGACGTGGCTGTAGATGTGGTTGTGGCTGTGGATTGGGGTTGGGGCTATGGGATAATGTCTGCAATTATTATTATGTAAATCGCGTTGAAGACTGAGATCGTTTATTTACTTGGGCTGTTTGCAGATTTGTCGCTGCCTGCAATGTGTGTTTCAGATTATTTTTACTGCCTGTCGGCTGTCTAAACGAATTATTCATTATGGCCGATTATTGTTGAACGGCTGTTCAAGTAAATTATTCAGCAATCCAACAAATCTGTTGCAATGACACACAAAAAGCTGATATTTATTTTCCCCATATGCTATAAAGCTCATTGTTTTTTCTGCTTTTCCCCGAATTTAGAGACCATCTTTCCGCCTGTTTTTGGCCGTCGTCTGCAGGCCCAAGTTAGCAAGAAAGGCGAGAAGCTGATCATGGAGGTGGAGGTCACAGGGCTGCCCGAGCCCACGGTCACCTGGTTGAAAGATGACAAGCCTCTAAAGGATGCAGGAATCTCCGAGCATCGCCTGCTGGCTCAAGGCAACTCATTTAGGCTGATCATCGAAAAGGGTAATTATTATAGATTAATTTACACCATTAAATCGCCTTTCACAAAACCCATAGCTTTTCCTTTTTTAAAAACCCATAAACTTGTTTGTTTAGAAATTTTACTTTCGAATTTTCTTTCAAAATACGCGAAATCGAAAGGAAATGACAGCTAAATAGCAAAACATTTTGGTTTTGTTTATTTAACCCACTTTTTTCCCATGTTTAATTTATCTAACATCAACACCCAACATGTTTTTGCAAACATATCAGCGAAAGACTTAAGATTTTTTTAATATGTTTGTATGAAATGTAATTGTCTTTTTATTATTTTTATTTTAGTATAAATATAATTATTTGTTTTGTATTTTCTTTAAATTTTTATAGCGCAAACTTCGGACTCTGGAAAGTACATGGTGCGAGCTACAAATGCAGGAGGGGAGGCCAAGAGCATTGCAGACTGCGCCATTCTGGAACCATCGCCGGAACGCATGCAGGAGGTGGTCAAGACCATCGTCTATGAGACGGGTCCAGTGACTCCGGCTAGCGATTTCAAAACCGAAGTAAGTGTGCATGTGCTCAATATCTAACCACCGACTACTATGCATTATCCTCCAAGTCACCTACAACTCTTTCAATCTACTCCGATCTATTCTATCTCTCTTTTTTTCGACTCTGTTAACTTAATTTAATATCGATCAATATAATAAACCAAACTTTTGTGAATTTTCTCCTCTCATGATGTCAACGTCGTTCGTTCTTTCGTTTCGCTTTGCTCATTCCACGGGTTTTCCACACACCACCATCATACAAAAACCAAAAAAAAAAAACACTGAAACAGAATCAGAATCAGTACAGTGAACCCCAGCAGCAGTCGTACCAGAGCAGTCAGACCGATGTGACCAGTGCCAATGATCTCCACGGTTTGTCCGAGTCGAAAGTGATCACTGAGCATCGTTGCACCACCGAGGCAACCATGCGTCTAGAGCACAAATCGAACTATTTGGATCTGCCAGAGCTGACCACCCGACCCAAGACACCAACCACAAACGATACTATCACCATCACCACGAACACTGCCAGCATGGATCAGCCAGATCAGACACAACCACTACAACCCACCAACACCACCAAAGCCCCACCACCAGTGCCACCCAAGCCCTGTACTCCAGTGGTGGCCACCACCTATGGCCAACAGCAACAGCCACCACAGACGCTGACCAGCACCAGATACGAGCAGAGCGAGCACAAGTCCACCACATCCTCCTCCTCGTTTGACTACTTCAAGAAGATCGATGAGGAGACCGTGACCCAACGACCCAAGCCATTGGCCTTCAAACCCTTGGAGACGGTGGTGCGACAACCTCATGCGCAATCCCTGGCGGAGGAGCTGAGAAGTCTCAACTTGATACCAGGAGATGCCCCCGAGTTCTTGTACTCGCCAAAAACAGAGAGAACCGAGCCCAAGGTACCACTGATCACCGAGAAGATCAAGATTCTATCTGAGGTTCAACCCAAGGAGCCACCACCACAGGGTGGTGTGCCAGTCTTTCCACCACCTCTGGGTCTTCAGACAGTGCAGCACGAAACCACAACGACCAAGGAGGTAAAGGTGGAGTACGGTCAGCCAATTGTGCGACCAGCTGCGGTTTTGGCCACTCCTGCTCAGCAGAATCCACGCTCACCATCGCCCAAGCCCTCAGCCGAAGGTGTGGCCATGTCGAGGCTGTGGACACCAAGTGGAGTTACTGGCTACATCAGCGATGTAGAGCAAAAGTCAGAGAAAACAGTGATCTCCAAGCTGGCCACACCAACACCAACCAAAGAGCTAAACGCACCATTCCTGGTGAATCAGATAGTGAAGAGCATACCCCCGGCGACAGCTCCTGCAACTCACTTGATAAATGTGGAATTGGAACCTGGAACCCCACCAGAGGTCTGCTTTGCTCCTAAGGTAGAGGACACTCGTCGTCGTTCACTGGTGGAAAGCATGGAGCAGAAGCTGGAGCAGAACCTACTTCAGGGACCCAGTAAAGTCCTGCCCCATTCGGTGCCCACTTTAACACCAACCACTGCACCACCTCTACAGACTAAGCCCTTGGGTAACACCACCTACAGACCACCTCCTCCTGTTCTACCCACACGATTGGGACTCTATGAAAGCGATTACGAGAGTGATCGATACAAGTATAGTGGCAGTGAATCTGATGTGGAGCCCGGAAATCGCAACCAGCCACAACAGGCCGCCACCACGGAGACTTCCTTCAAGTCCAGTGGCTATGCAGCTGATACCGAAGAACATTCGAGCTATCGCAAATCGGAGACAAGTTACTACGAAACCAAGTCATCATCCACAATGGGAAATGCACCACCGCAGCAGACACAACTTCCAAAGTTGCAGCCCGAACCACCGGCAGCGGTTTACTTCACGCCGAAACCCCAACCGCAGGTGCAACCTCAGGTGGCACCTCAATCGAATTTTAGCAGCCAGGAGGCGAAGGTTCGCATAAGATCTTTCTCTGTGTCTATCTGTTGTCGTTGTCGTTGTGCTAGCACTGGGAGCTCAAAGAACGCTCCCATTTACACCAGCAAAAGCCTTTGTGTCGTTGTTGTTCTTACCAGCTAACTAGCTAATATTAAGTCCTTGAGAAACACACCAATTAATCACTAAGCTCCTTAATATTCATCAACATTTTACATGAGAAAAGCAACTAAAAGCTTAAGTATAAGTTCTTGAAGAGTTTCAAATAATATATAACATAACTCTCAAGTTTGAAAGTTCTTAGACTTACTGTTCGTTCATTTACCTTACTCTAACCTTTACTATCAACCTAATAGTGTTTAGCATTCGCCTGATACCTAAACCTGTTCGTCAACTCACATTACCCTCTGTGTGTGCCCACTTTTACAATAATTTTTATACTAATGCTATCTCTTATCTCCGTAGGACTACAAGTACACCTCGTCGAGTATGACCAACAACTACTCCCACAACATGCAGAGCAGCAGCAGCACCTCGCACCATGAGACCAAGTTCTCCTCGTCGGCAGCAGCACCACCACCTGTAATTACCTATCCAAGTCCCATTCCTGCACAGCGAAAGACCCCGGCGGCAGAGTTTAGTGACTATAGCAGCGAGATTGATGAACGCTTCCGTTCTGTGTCCCGTGCTAATGAATCCGATGCGGAGATCAAGGGTTACCGCGTGGTATTCCCACCAACACCCACTCCTCGCACGAACATCGCCACCAATGGCCACAAATCCCCAGTGGTGGTGATTACGCCCTCGCCCATGGAATTTGAGCCTACTCCTCATGAGTTGGGTAGCTATGCCAGGCCCAAGTTTGAGCCCATTGGTAAGGAGATACGTCATGAAATCAAGACGGAGAGCAGCTCCAAGCAGTCCAAGTTCATGCAGAACCAGAACCAGCAGCAAAGTCAGCCTGTATTTAAGCCTAAGCCAGTGGCGGCCAAGTTTATAGCAGCCACCCAACAACAACAGCAGCCACAGGCCAACGCCCGTCCGACCATGTACTACAATGCTGTTGCTGGAGCTCCGATGCATCTGGCCAAGGTGGCCACGGAAACCAAGAACGTGATGCAGATGCACGAGTCCACGGAGAGTTCGCAGCGGGTGGTGAATATGCAGCAGACCAAGAGGATAATACACTTTGATAGTCCGCAGGAGCAGAGGGATCAACAGATCCTGGAACCCTTCCCCTACAGTCCCGCTTCGAGTCGTACGCCCTCGAGGCAATCTCATCTGCCGCCACCAGCCACACCCACTAAATTCGTGCCTGGAGAATTCCGGGAGAGTGATTACGAGAGTGAGGTAGATGGAGCACGCATCCAACCCCTGTGGTCGCCTTATGGCGATGGTTTAACCAGAGGCTTCAGACGAGTGGCTCCACCCCAGGGAGCTGGAAGATCCTGCAGCTTGCCGCGAACCTACGAAAGGGTGCTATCGCCCATGGAATTTGATCGGGGTCCCGAGATGCCCAGCAAAATCCACGTGGACATCAATTCCATAAGGAAGGAGCAGCGCGGAGGCAGCACAGTGACCACACAAAATCGCACTCAATCTCTGAACAGGAACTCCACCATGAGACAGCAGCAGCCACAGCAACAGCAACAGCAACAGCAGTCCATGGATCAGATAGACAGGGCTGGAACTCTGCCCCGATATGGGTATAGCTCCCTCCAACAGCAGGCCGAGAACCAGGGCAGGCGATTGGGTTCCACCTTCCTCCAGAAATCCCATCAGTTCGTGGAGGACGTCAGCAGGGATGTGAGAAGCAGTGCATCGAATGGCATCCGTCCGGGTTTCAAAAGGGCTCCCAGCGAGGGCAGCAACCAGCAACCTCAGGCCTTCCGGGATGAGTCGCGCGTCTCTCAATACGGTAAGTGTCCACTTCTCATTGAATCACCGGACTTAACCTGCAGTAGAGATTTGGAGCCAGCTCCCCTCATTTGAATTGGTATTTTGAGATTTGAAAATTGAGAATTCGATTGAATTGGTTTGAAAAATTTGCATTCGTTTGATACATCGGACCCACTACTAATCCGTTATCATCTTGAGATCATTCTTTTTTTATATGAGTTCCTTATTTGAAATCAAGACTTTACTAATCCTTATTCAAAAACGTTTTATTTTATGTTTGTCCAACATAATCAGGTTGAAAATTTTTAAATATAAATATTTTATTTTTACGAGCCCCCTACTACTAAAGCGTAGCCATACAGCTTTCAAACATTTATGATTTGTGTTTATTTTTAATCTACGTATTATTTTATTTTGTTTATTTAACAAACATATTTTTAATTTGTTTGAGCTTATGAGTACATTAAGTTCTATAACCTTATTTATCCATGAGCATCCCTATATTTGTTTTCCTCAGTTTGTGTAGTTATAAGTTCATATATCCAAAGACTTTAATTAATTCAACATTCAAACGAAGACAATTGGTTATCATTTAGGAAACATAATTTTTTGTTTACCATTTATAAGCTCAGGGCTTAACTATTTAGCTTTCCCTACTAACCGAAAAAGTCAAGATAAACCCCTTATCGTATATGTTTATCTGTAAACTGTAATCAGGCACCAAATGCGTGGACCCCAATACTGGGTTAATCTATTTCAAATACGATTTTGGCTATGAGTTTGGCATCCTGTTCCCCGGCGAGGGTCACAAGTTCGTCAGTAGCCAGTGGAACAGCAGCGGCAGTAGCAATGCCAAACCCATCCAAAACGGACGCCACTCCCCATATCCACTGAAACTGGCTCCCGGAAATGAGCTAGTGATTCCCGTTCAGCACGAGAAATCCTCTCAAGGATACAGTTCCGATAACGAGGTACAGCGAAGGAGTCAGGCCAGGAATTGGTCGAGTACCCACAGGCCAATGGCCCCACGAAGTTTCAACAGCCAGAAGCGATACAGTCTGCCCAGCTGCCACAGTCTCGATATCCACCTGGATCGACTCCATGCCCAGGCACCTCGACTGCCTCCGGATCAGATGATCCGCACAGGTACTGATGCACAGTAACAAAAAACAAATGGAGGCTGTCACCAGATAAATAAAACAGAACGGCTTAACGCTATCACACAATCGCTATCGATGTTGTCAATTAGTCTAGGACAAGTTAATGTTGTGCTCACTGTTGTGGCTTGTATAGTGCAAAAAGATATTTATTAAAAATCCATACCCCCAAAAATAGAAAAAAATAGCTTAACTTCTTCAACTTAATGTTCTTTAGTTAAAGAACATTTTAAAATAGTTCCAAAACTAAGTGAAGTACCAGGCTTAAAATATCTTTAGCACAAAAGAGCAGCAACTGTGGCTTTGTGCCCTTGTGATTAACCCCCAAAAAAAACGTCATCGGCAGTAGCTTAAGTGTGTAAATAAGCAGGTCCTGTTTGTAACCCCCCAAGTCGAAAAGCATGCTAACCCCCAAAACTCTGCTCGCTGCCTTGTTTTTGCATGAACAGTTTTTGTTTGCGTTCTTCGTGTTTAAACTTTAAAGTGAAACCTACTTCTAAGTGTTTGTGTGTTCCGTGCTTGCCGCGTGCTAATCCCACTAATGGATGCTCTTTGAAAACGCTGAGCCAGAGATTCTAATGGTTTCTCCACAATCTCCACAATCCAGTGCCGGAACTGCCCAATACGGAACCCGTCAATGCGCATCTAAGTCGCGATGAGCTGGCACAAAGGCAGCCATTATTCATAACGGTAAGCCCGAGTCATTAACCTCCGCGAACCACGTGTCCGACCCCCCAAATGAAACCCGTAAATCTCTCTCCCTGATTCACATCGCAAAATCACCGGACACAGCCGCTGAAAGACATCGCAGTCGGGGTGGGCGGAACGGCGCGGTTCGAGTGCATTGTGCAGGCGCATCCGCAGCCCCAGGTCAACTGGACGCACAACGGCGGACTCCTGGAGTCGGGCAGGGGCAGCAGGCATTGCATCGAGTACCGGAACGGCGTGTGCCGGCTAACACTGCCGCAGGCCTATCCGGGTAAGTAGTGCGGACAAGCAGGTCAACCGAAAAGTGCACAGAAAACAATGGGATCTCCTGTTTAAAATTCACTTACAATTTTAAATTATTATATAGGATGCCCAAATCCAATATCTAAATCAAGCCTGGGCACACAGATCTACAACTCTCTTTACTTAAAAGAAGGTTGCGTGCCCAGGTCTGATTTAAAAGCTTGCTTTAATTTAGTCTTGTTTCAATTCTAGAATTTGTTGTATTAATACAAATTTCATTCTAAAAAGTATCCACCACTTTTAATTAATTAAAATTAGTATTTCTCAAAAAAAAATATAAGACATGAAGTTGTGATTTTGAAGTTTATGTAACATTTTTTTGGTGTTTGCAAATTTTAGAATTTGTTATAATTTGAAAGTATCATAACAGACTCAAACGAATATAATCCAAAATTTTCTTTTTTAAATATCACTGAATTGAAAAATAGATAACGTTTATTTTCTGTGTACAATCAAATCGGGCCAGCTCATTAATCGTTTTACCTTCTCTCTCCCCTTCTCTACCTTATTTCCTCTTGGAATCCGTTGGCTTCCTTTGGAATGGAACGATTCGGTTCGGAATCCGGCAGATGACAACGGCAGCTACGCCTGCACAGCCATGAATCCTTTAGGAGCGGCCTCCACCAGCGGAAATTTGAGCGTTTCGAGCACAAACCGCGGATTTAGATACTAAGCCTGTTTTAATATGCAACTATTATTATTATTTAATTTATGATTTGTTCAATGCCAAAGTTTTGCCTTATTGTGTGTATGTATTCACTATGTCACTCATTTTCTGCCCCATTTGTTTTCTGGGTCGATGGGATTTTAGAACCCTCGACCAAAGTCACCATTATACATGCATACAAAAAAGGAATATAGTATTACTTGTGTTTTTGTCGAAAATGAAATAAACCAACAATAAAACGAATAAAGGATGGGTGTTTTAAAACTATGATATAAATATATCTTCAAGAATTTTCCTGTTTTCCCCACCCAGCTGATCGTGAAAAGCTTAAGTGGTGGCGCTCTCTGGGATAAAAATCTGGCATTATGTTCGAAAAAGCTATAAAACTCGTTCGAAAAAGCTTTCGAGCTATTAAGGCGTTAGATGGCGCCAAGTGATCGCTGATCTCAAAATTCTTTTAAAAAAATTTGGATATAGAATTTATAAATATAAACCAAATCAAACAAGATTTTGTAAGCTAGAAAAATGAAAAATCTTGATTAATTATTCTTGATGTTTACATGGTGTGTTTACAATAATATCAATCCTTCAGATCTTTGAAAAATATTCTGCCAGATTGATTTTGACATTAATTTTGCTTGTACTTTGATCTCTGTCTCAAGATTAATTATTCTTTTAGCACACATTTTCTAGCTGCCTTGAGAAAAAATATAATATTCCATTTCTGAATGAATTTAGGAACTTTAAAATCCCATTTCTCTCGTCGAGCACTTAGTATTTCAATTCATTTCAGTCATTCGCTTTTCATTACTCATTGCCGTATAAATATTTTAACTAGGCCAAAAAACTGCTTATAAATCAGGTCAGATAATTTGAAAAAAATAGACAGGCAACGGCTAAACAAATGTTTGGATTTGTGTGAAATGAAATTTTGTGGGTGGGCGGCTGACGATTCGACTGAGTTTCGCTTTGCTGCTCGTATATGATTTATTTGCCTTTCGGCAATGTTTATTTATCTAATTTTCCTAGCATTTTCTTTTTGTCGCGATCGCTTGCCAAGAATCAGCGGCGGGTAGAACTTGCAAAATGCGAACAATTTTCGAAAACCAAAGGGGCAACCAGGGAACTCGGACAGGCCAGACATAAACACTCTCGGCTGTCAAGGCAATGAGTACACATGGGGGCCCAGTATGTAGGCCTTAGAGAGAGTCCTTGACACTGACACCGAACCCAAACCAAACCATCGACAGTGTTGGCAACTACACATTACAGAGAGTAGCTAAATTAAGTGCTTAAAGCAGCCACCAATTGGTGAAAATCAATTTAAAAAATTTGCAAAAGAATTGGAAAATAGTATAATGTAAAATAGTTAACTTATAATATTTTTGTTCCTAATCTTAGTTAAATAAAGTGGGAAAAATAGCTTTAAAAAAAATTTGGTTAAAATGTTTGTGTTGCTATAAAAAATATTTTTTTTTTTAATGGTAATGTGAAACTTTGGATATTTTTTTTTTATAATTTTGGGATATAAATTTATTTATAAACCGTTCGGTTTTTTTGAAATAGTTCTATAAAATAATACTCTTGACTATTTAAATTTAGGAAAATGTAATGCAAATCCATTGTTTTAATAACAACTGTACTTCTCCTTTATGACTAATAAATGGATGTTGAAATATTTGTTTTTACAAACAAGATAATTATAAAAATGTTCATAAATTCACAAAATATTTTTTAAGCATCAAATAAAATTGATTAAATGGTCATAAAATTGGATGAATTTTTGAAAAATTCAAATGATGCATCTGGGCTATTTTACATATTTTAAATATCTTTAAATATATTTCAATGACCAAATAGGTCTAGAGAACAGCCATAATGACCACCATCATTATCCTCTTTGAAATTCCCACCTACTTCGGGACGTATGACACACTTCTGTCGATTATTAGTCAATGGTTGGTTTAGTGGGTGGGTGGTAATGTGGGCTATTGGGCTTTTGGGTGGTGTTCAAGGTCCCAGCCTGCCAATTCTAATTGTGTGCTTAGTGCCTCTGGCCAAAGTGTTCGAGTCATTAGGCAGCGGTCCAAGAAACAAATTAGATGCTACTCACAGGCCAAATGCAGGCACTCTGAGTCATTTGCAGCATCATGGTGCTTAGTGCATCGTTTACGAAAACATAATGGCATGGTGGTAATTTCAACGAAATCGCATTTCGAATGCGAACATATGGCCAGATTTGCACCTTAATGATTCATAAAATTGTGCTTCCCGCACCGATAAGAAGCTGTCAAAAAAAAAATATTTTTAAAATTCTGTCAAAATAAAATGTGAAACGAAAACATGAGAAACATTTCGCGTGTGTCGTTTTTTTTCGAATGCGAAACTTAAATATTCGGACCGTGTCCGGCCTTGTGCAGCACATATTCTTTATTTTGTTTCATGCTATCTATATTTTTCTTGTTGGCACATTCGCAAAATTTCACTCGTTTGGGAGCAAACACAAAATGTGTGTATCGTGTGGCAGCAAATGTTTTCACAGTGCGATATGGTAAATGTTATTTCACCAGATTCCCAATACCCAAAGCCAAATATTATCGGTTTTGTGAATACGATTTGCGAGCTGCCTGGATTTTGGCAGTGTGAGTGCCAAAATATGTGCTACAAAATTTGACCACCAAAGTGTCCCCTCTGCAAAAGTACGATACATTTTTTTGTGATGAGTCTTTTCCGCAGCTACACAAACATTCGCATTATGGTTTTTTCCTGCTCTCTCTCTGTGTTTTTCTAAATTAATTGGGTAATTTTCTAAAAATACCAAATGAACTCAGCGCAACAAGTCACAAACCACACACAGATTTTCTTTTTGCCACTTTAAATATTTCGTTCATATTTTCTTAGATTTTCTTTGTTGTTTTTTTTTTCAGAGTTGTGTGGATGAGGAAACAATTTGGTGATCCATTAGATGGGGTCTTTCTGTGGGTTCTATTTGAGTTGTTTATTTCGATTTTATTTTATATTGATGAACATGGAAAAGGCGTGGTTGCAATTTAAATAAATGCTCAATAAATTATGCAATTAAAGAGATCACTAGAGATTTTATGAACTATTTACTGAATGGTTTCTTAGGCTAACTACGTCGTATCCCAGACAAATATACATTTGTTTCATATAATTTCTATAATATGGCAGATTATTTTGCATGGCTCGCGCACTTGTTGCAAATAAATTTTAATAAGACTATTTCCGCTTCGGTTTCAGTGAAATTTTGGGGCTGCCACGACAATCTATAGATATATATCTTTATAAACTGGATAAGAGCCAACAGCGTTCGAATCCGATACTATAAAGTAGTTGGGGAGCCTCGTAAAATTGTTTTCCTCACACCCACGGCCAGCAGAAAAATGTAATAAACCAGCAGCAGTTCGAAAAACTGAAGGATTTGGCCCAGAACTGCGCAGATGTTGTTCTGTTGCCTAGAAGCATTTAGCACTTCAGTTCGCCCAGCATTTGGGCAAACATGAAAATATTTTAATGTCTATATGCATAGATTTAATTTAATTGGGCGCAACAAACAACAAACTGAACTGAAAGACTGGCGCCTTGAGAGACCCGCGAATTCAGTTGCATAATCCCCGATGACAGGCAGCCTCAACTAAAGAATGGGAATGGGATTGGGTTCGAGAATAAAATCCGAACAACCGTGCCTGCCACGCGTTGATGACCCTGCCCGAGTCAGTCACTCTTTGGTAGCGAAAAGAATCTTGGCAGCATATTTATTTATACGCACGCTGTAAATTAGCAAACAAAATAGCAAACAATAGACACTTTAGTGTGTTGAAAATGTGCAGCGATTTCGATTCCCCCTGAAAATCGCGGCCAAGTTTTAGCATAAACACGAATTCCGCTAATTGCCAGAGAGGCGCAAGAATTTAATTGTTTTCAGCTAATTGAGCAGGATTATAAAAACGCAGCGGTGCAGCTATAAAAGCCACAGATCCCAATCATTTCCGCGTTTCTAACTCGCCAAAAAATTCTTAATCCTCTTTACACAGGGAGAAAAATGTTACTGATGTAGTTATTTAAAAAAAAAACGTTTTATGATATAAAGAATTAACTTGATTTAGTATGTTTAAATACAAAAAATCTTCAATAAATGTTTTTCAGTATTTCTCAGCAACGTAAATTTTCGAAATCAAGCCAACGAATTTCTAAAAATTATTATTGATACGATTTTTTAGTAAAGAACAATTGTTATAAAACATAATTTAAATAAGTTTCTTATCATATGATATCATTAATGATTTTGTTATAAATATTTTGACAAAGAGAATGAGATTTTAAGTTAATCATACAATTTTTTTTGAAGATATTTTATACCCCTCTTAGGGTTCTTTGGTTAAAAAAAATTTTATAAAAAAAAAATATTTTTTTTCCGTGTATTTTTCTGCAGATCAAGGCACTCAAACGGATTGCCTGCTAATAACCGAAGAGGAACCGGCGTCGGAGGCCAGGGAACAGCCCCTTGATTATGGCGTCAATAAAACGCCTTTGCGCAAATCAGCCTCGTTCTCCTCCTCGTCGACCAGTTCGCCGGCCAGTTCCTCCATGGGATCGGCCACATCGACCATGTCACTGCGCTCCTCGACGCCACTGAGAAACAATCATTCCCACTCGAGTCGCGCTCTTCGAAGCGACACCATCAACACATTCCAGAAGTGGGAGACCACAATTGAGTCCATCAGCTATGTGAGCACCAAGACCGTGTCCATTTCGGATTTCAGCCAGGAGCCGCAGCTTCGCGAGCAAAAAGGTAAGCAAAATGAACCATTTTAATGGTATTTTTTCGGTTTGGTTTTTACACCCATAATTAATCATCGGCTAAATGCATCATTTGGATCCTCAAGCGATCTGGAAAATTGCTAACTACAAAATGGGCAGTCTCTCGATCGCTCAATCTCGCGCATCCATATGCCATGTCACGCAATCCATACACACATATTTCGAATATCTTTGAGGTACCGCATGTAAAATCACTAAATATAGATTACAGCCACTGCTCTGCACCACATTGCAACTTTCATTTGCCAGAAAGGGGGATCTCGGGGATAGAGGAGCTAGGGGGTGGAGACTTTGACTGCGACTCGTGTGTCTAATTGTACAAACAATTGATATGAAAAGGCTAAAGAAAACATAGAAAACATTTTCAAAGAAGCGAAGTTGAAATACTCTTTTGTTTATACAAACATTTAAATTATATTCAAATTCAAAGACTTTTTAAATTCCCAAAGCAGGCCTGGGCACGCATAAAAGCTTGCAACAGAAGAATTGTCTGTGGAATGACAGAAAAGAGAGAAACACACGCACACTAAGAAGTGCAACTCTCTCCTGGTGCCCAGGCCTGACCTATACTTTATTTTAGTTTGCTTGAAATAAGATCTCATAGGTCTTAAAATCTTATTTGAAAACAGATAAGGTGAATTTAACCTCTACAAAACTTACCTAATATCGAAAAAAATTAATTTTTTTACTGATAAAACTAAATTTTTTGAAATATCCCGTAATGACAATTACAATAAAGTAATGGTACCCGTTTTGGAGGGATTAAGTCGACCACATTTGGACATTTTATACCTAAATTGCCGCTTGGCATGCAGTGCTCTTGGGGCGCAGTCGCCGCAACATCGCAGTTGTCGACGTTTCGTTTCGGTTTTATGGTTTTGCTGAATGACTGGGGGCCCAAGACCGGGACTGGGACTTTGGATTCAGATTGAGATTGAGATGGAGACCGCCTGCAATGGTCGCAATTCGAAATTTGATGCCAAAACGAGACGCTGGCAATGCAGATCTGCTTACGCGACTCATTACATTTGCGTAAAATAACGAAAAAAAAACCCCAGTGTATTTATAACTTCAAGATGGGATTGGCTTTGCTTGGGGTCGCTAGCTCAGCGGCTTGGGGGGTGACATTCACATTCATCATTTTCGCTGCCTGTTGCATGTTGCATGTTGCTCAAGTGTCAACTCATCCAGCATCTGTTTACATCCTTTCGATATTGTGTTCTGAACACGACAGTTAATTGAACTCGAATTCTTCTTATTGTTTGCAGTGAATTGAATGCATCGCCCGAGTTCGAGAGCTGGGAGAAGCCAAACTAATATTTGAGCAAAACTAAAATTGACTTAACCTACAGTTGCCTTATTATATGTACTAAACCATTAATAATACTAATTAAAGACAAGTGAAATGTTTTCTTGTATACGTGTTGTGTTTGTTGGCACATTCCCCTAGCGTGACATAATTGGGCGAATATTTTTGCACAGAGCATCTGCGATAAGATACAGATACAGCTTCTCATCCCGACCAGATAGATAAGTGCTGTTAATCTAACAGGCACCTGTCAAGCGGTTGGTTGCTTGGAAAAAGTCGTGCAGTGGAAAAAATGGGACAGAAAATTAAGATGACACGATCATTTAAAATCACTGTATGGATTTCAGAATTTAAATACAGAAAAAAATTTTTTTTTTTTTTAATTTTTTACAACTTTTAAGATTAAAAGTATTTTAAGTCTACATAAATTCTTTTTTAGCATCATTATGCAGTCTTAAAGGGTGCTTATGATAAAGGATGGACGTTTCATAAAGGAAAAACTGTAAAGCAGGCCTGGGCACGCGTCTACCCGATAAACTTTAATATTAAAAGAGAGAAAAAAAGAAAAGCAGAGCGAAAATCATACGCTCACCAAGAAACGTTGGTCTCTCTTTGTACTTTATAGGTAGTTTTACATATATATTTAATAAAATATTATTTTATTACGCGGTTTCTGGTGAAATACAATGTTAATATTGGATCATACACATATGCCTCGCGTCCTCTTTAATTAATTTTTTAATGTATCACATCATAATAATAGATTGACCATGTAATTGCAAGTTTATTTTTCGCTGTGTGATACTCATTTTCGTAGCGCATCGCTAAAAACAAACGCAAACTGTCTTTGCAATAATCTGCCTTGCAGAACCGGCTAACTGTTACTCCTGTTGTTGTTGTCTGAGTGAAGAAGAAAGCCAGCCGTGTGTGTGTTGTTGGCTTATCTCTGCAATCTGCCCCAGGCAATCTAATGGCTGTAGATACATTTGTATCTAGTTTGTGACAGTCGAAACTTTGCCGTCGCTGCGCCTGGCTGCCGCCTAGAATCAACTTTGTTCAGTTTGTAATTTAATGATTCTGTTGCTACTACTACTGCTACTACTACGGGCCATGTTAACAATTAATTTGTGCACAATAAAAAACAATATTGCATGACCATTGCAAACCGGGTTACCGTATACAGCGTTTTAGCGGCTGCCTTGGGGCAACTCCTCGCCTTAAAAGGCCAAAACCAACTAACTTTTTAGGTGCAATTTGTATGGGAGCTTTTCTGAAATGGCTAAAAAGAAATAGAAAGTTGCGACATTTTTGCCAATTGGTCACTGAAACACATCGCTATGCTGATGATTAAGACACGAAATGAATAATCAAGTTATATGTATCAAACGGGCGGACGAGCCAAAATTTTATACATATCTTATACATCTATGTGGTTTTAATTTTAGACAAACAAAATAAATTATGTGGAAAATGTGAAAACCCAAAGTTAAATCCCCCAAAAGCCTTTAATTATATTGTGCAAAAAAGAATGATACCAAACTACCAATATTGCAACTTGTGGCTTATTTAGTTGCACAAGATCAAATCTGATGGATATATCCTCCATCCTAATTATTTGGAATACAGGGCAAACATAAGGAACAAATCCAGCTGGAATCTTGAATCAATAGATACGGATCTGTGCCGTGTGTATGCATTTGACTTTTACAGTATCTAGAGTTTCGACGGGAAGGCATCTTTCTGTTCGTTTTTCTTGCACACAATGTTGAAAAATACGTGTCAAAAATAAATCGAAATATATTTTTAGCCAACTTACTCAAAACCCGAACACTTTTCGAGATCTTGATGAGAGAGCCCAAAAGACTCCCCAGAGATATCTCTCCTTTTCTCTTTTTGGCGATCCAAGGCAAATTGCTCAGACTCCTGGGACGAATGTTTATCAAACTATCGAATTGCCGGGCGAATTAATTCCCAGCAACTTGATTTTAGTCGATTTGGCATTGAGAAAATCGGCATGGAATTTAACCAGAGGGAAACTCTTTTGAAGAAATTATGACAGGGAGATGCTCTTTAAACAAAAAAAATGTAAAAAAAAATCTGTACTTTTTCAAGGTAATTTCTATTATGTAAATGCAGTAAAACAAATTAATTTCTGTTATCGTGAAAATATTAACACCTAAAACAAACTTGAATATGTGCTTAAATCGAGTATCAAGGGTTAAGAAATTTTTTTGTAATTTTAAACTCTTTCAATATAAATTTTATTATATTTGAAATTTATTTTTAAATTTCCTCACTACAATTGAAAAAATGATTTTCCCAATCTCCTCAACAACCTATATGCCCCACAGTGATGTGTAGTGCATCGATTGCTCTGAGAGTGTGTTTTCCCACAATAACAACAACAACAACCCCAAGATCTGTCCCGAGGAAAATGCAAAAATATCTCATGTGGAGCAAAATCGTCCATCGCCGAGCTCTTTTTAGGCTCTCTCGGCGGGAGATCGTGGGAAATCGTTGGGGCATCGTGTGGATTCGGTGGAGATCGTGTTTGCAGGCACAGCTACTTGATCGAATTCTCTGCGAGATTTTGTCATTCTTCGCTCACACCTCACAAACGATCGACGTCTTGGTTTCAGTCTCGGGGATTATGACTTGAAACAGTTTGAAAATAGATATTTTTTAGAAGAATATACATATATCTATATCTAAACGCACCACACGGTACGGATATATGTATACGTCTGCAGCCATTTCGTTCGCCTAGAGTCCCGAACACACGCACATATATATAGAACGTCGAAAGGATAACGCAATTTCGAGTAAGGATCGTTCGAAAAGTGTGAAAATCAAGCAAATCCTAAAGGAATAGAGTGATTCAAAAGAAAAGTGTTCATGAAAATTTTCTCTGGTTACGAAACCACTTTGAGAAAAAATGCCGAAAGAATTTTTCAGTGCGCTAAATATCTAAAAATAATACACGATCGGGTGCTTCGTTTCGGATTCGGATTCGGATCGTGTCTCCACATCGTGGGTCCGCACCCAATTCAACGAATGGACTGTGAAATCGTGTGCAAACAGATATCAAGAGATCTATATATAAAATCGAACCTGCATATATCTGAAAAGATCACGTAGCATGTGTGTGATTGGGCATTATCCTGGCTGATCCTGGCAAGGATTACCCGCTGGAACAGCCGGAATAGTGGCCAAAAAAGTGTGAAAAATATACAGAAGAGATCATTGGGCCAATGCAAGGTTTTCCCAGAGGAGAAACCAGAGAAAAAGTTTATTAATAGCTCATGTGAAAAATAAGAAGCTACCACCGACTGTGTGTGTGCCTGAGTGTGAGAGTGTGTGTGTGTGTTTGAAAGCGAGTGTGTGTGAGTGCGTATCGGTGTGTCGCAGTGAAATATTCTCGAGGCTAAAAATAGTTGAGAAAATGCCTCACAGGCAAAGAATATAAAAATGAATATGAAGAAGGATGATATCTCCGATATCGCCTGATTTATATCTATATAAAAAGCCATTAAACAAAATGTGTGACAGCCAAACATAAAAGTAAATCATGCAAAATCCCAGTGTTTGCGCGAATTGCAGTGACAAGTGTGTGTCCTAATTAATGATTCCATTTTTCAGCAATTTAAAGAAGCGTCCAAAGAGAGATATATAAATATATATAGAAGATATATCAAGTGAAGAAGCAAATCAGAGAAAGAGTGATCGCGAGGTGTTCAATTCTACAGTGCAGTTCATTCTGCAGCGATTTGGTTGTCATTTTAAATGATATATAGTGATATATAACGCAGCAAAATGCAACGACAAAATCCGAACCCGTACCAGCAGCAAATTCAGCAGCAAAACCAGCAGCAGCAGCAGCAGGTGCAGCAGTACTCCACTCAGGAGTACTCGCATTCTAGCCAGGAGCAACATCAGCAGCAGAGGATTAGCCGCACCGAGCAGCATGTCCAGCGCAGCCAATTTACCACCCAGCGGCAAGGTCAGTCCGAGTCGTCGTCGTCGTCCTTGTCACCTGAGTCCTTGGATGTCCTTCCTCTCAAAGGGAAAGCCAATCTCGGGGGAATTATGCGGGGCTCGGTGGGATTCACACCGTGGATTAAGAATCCCCACTGGCCCCAAGCAATTTCCGCTGATTGGCCAAAGGATCCAGGATAAGGCTTACCATCATCCTGCTTCTTGTTTCATTAAAATGGCCTTGAAATCATTGTTTGCTTGCTTGTGCGGAGTACAAAGTCTTTATCAATCATAAAGAGGAGACAGAAAAGGGGAAAATTTAAACAAAAGTCATTATTGATTGGATGTTTGTTAAAAACCACAAACTGGCTTTTTCTCAATGAATATAAATTAAAATTTGCATTCAAAAATTAGTTTTTAATTTTATTTTCAAAATCAATTTCTCAGTTACACTTTCTTATGGATTTTTAAGTTTTGAAGGAAGATCATTTTACCAATTTTTTTTTCTTCTGAAAAAAATTTTATCTATTTATTGAACAATTTTAAGTAACGCAATAAAAACAACTTTTTGTAATCATAAGACAACAACGGAAAATTGAACCCACAAAATCATCAGCAACAGTTTCACTTTGAAATTGTTTCTTATGTTTGTGTTGTAAAAATAATTAAATCAAAAGTTTTTCACAAAACTTAAAATTGTAACAAAGGAAATTGGTTTCCGTTCTTTATTTATAAACCATCCAGAAAAAGGAGTCACAAGAGAAAACAAACAAGTTTTGATAAGAGGAAGTCTAAATAGTTTTTTTTTACATAAAAATATTTGCAATGCTTACCAAAGATTTCCATTTTAAAACAGCTTAAGTGTTTAAATAATTATTATTTAATCTTAAATTAACCTTGTTATGCTAGGACAAAGATCTAGTAATTTAAACATAGGAAATTTTAAATACATTTGATGAAAATAAATCCATATTTTTGTATGACAGAGGAGACGAAAGACACAATTAGATCCATTGTTAAAGAAATTTGTTAAAAATAAAAATAAATCTTTTAATACCGAAATGTATAAAGAAATCAAAACGATATTTAATTTCACATTGAACAAAATCTAAAATCACCTAGCATGTTGCCAGAAACAACGAACTGGACTTGTTTAGCTTTGATTCAGTCATTTGACCGTCATGGGAAAATCGAACACCATTCCCTTTGTAAAAAGTTGTCAGCGCAAAAAAAAAAAATTTGTTGTCAGCAGGAATACTATTAAATTTGAATTCTTATAATTTGTAATTTTATTAACAAGATTGTTTTCTTAACAAAAATTTGAAACAAATTTGAAAAAAACAATTTTGAACCCCACAAGATTTTCCCAAAAAAGATTCGTCTCCCGAAAAACAAATATGAAAAGCTATAATAAATCCTTGTGCTAACTGACATTGAGTATTATAACACAAACAGGAAAGATTTTTTGAAAATGACCAATTCAAATAAACAAAATGTTCCGTAGAGAATGAAATATAGCCTACATTTGTTTATAGAACCTGAAAATCTGGTTTATTTCTTTTCATAAATCTTTACCTTGAGCCAGCAGATTAATTTATAAGCAGGAACACTAAAAATCAAAAGGGGATTAGACACATAATTGTACCCATTAGTTTTTATTTTTTTTTCTTGATATATGCGCACATGTGTCACCATTAAAAATTTCAAAAAATCAAAAATAAATTCCTACTTCAAACATTCACAAAAGTTTCCAACTTTCGTACATATATTTTCATGCGTCAACTTATGTTTCATCACTTAAATCTAATTTGATGAACATAGCCGAATTTTCATTCTATTTATAAGTTCATCTATTCATCTCCCACGACTGCACTGACACACATATACATATGTACGTCTACGGATACTATATATAAACCGTATAAGAGTTTGTATACCCTGCACTTTGTTTACATTTTGCAAAGATACCAAATGGCTTGAGTTAGAGGGAATGGGATATATGTTTAGAAATTCTCTTATACTGGGAGCCGAAGATGATCACCCGAAGATGATCGCCCGAAACAAATGAGAGAAAATAGAGAATGAGAGGTGAAAGAGGATAAGAGAGAGTGAACAGCTGATTTCAATGTTTGTTTACCTCATGAAATCCTCCCGATCAGCTGTCCCACCTACATATTTATATCCACGTAACGGTAATGACACACTTAAACAAATTCAATTGATAAACAAATACTTATTTTTATATTATATATACAGGTAGTGAGACAGATATAAATATAGATCTAGAGGTGTTTACTTTTGGGTGATTACAACTATAAATAGTTTGGTACGCGTGCCAACTAATTATATATGCATCAAGAGTAAATAAACTTTTTTGTAACATTTCCTGAAGATTTTTAATGAATTTAAGATACCAAGTATAGGATTAAAATTTGTTTTTAAGTTAATGGTGTCAAACTACGTTTATTTTCTTACATTTGTATTTGCTTTAAAGAGTTAGTAACAGATTAATATTTTTTTTATTATCGGTAAAATTAAGGTGTTTCAACAAAATTTAGGTGAAATTTATAATTTGAATTTTCATTGAAAATGTAACTGTGCAAAAAATAACACGTGTTACGTTTTAAATTTTTTTTTTTAACCAAGAAGTTTCTTTAAGAAATTTGTAGTTACAGAAATAAATTGCATGCAAAAGAAAACAATATAATTAAGTTTGCTTTGAAAAATTTGTCACTTAGTTATTATTGTACGCGTGTGCGTAAAGTCACTTTATGAAAGACAGAAGTTAATATATCAATTAGGAAATTGCTCAGATATGTAATACTTTGGACAATAACAACATTCTACAATTTATACTTTATTACCAAACAACACGAACAAAAGTTTTTAAAATTTTGCTCATTATGATAATTAAGATGACTTTAAAATGTCGTTTCGGGTCTTTATTCTCCAATATTTGTTTCTCTGGAATGGATGGTGAGGAAACCTCATTCTTGGCAACATTATTAAGTTAAGGTACACAACAGGCGACAGAAATTGCTGATAATGCCTTTAATTTTTATAACATAAGATTTCCCTTGAAAATATTAATGCAATTATTGACACTCAACACAATTAAAAAAAAAAAACATGAAAAGTAAAAGTGAAAGCACTAATAAATACATTTTATTACAACACAAATACGCTACAACATACCATCCAAACTTGCTTTGAAAAATTAACTTATCCTTGTGAAAGTGTTTTTTGAATCGAGTTCATTAAATAGTAAAACGCGAATTCATTATGTATGATAAACTTTTTACAAGAAAAATGGTCTGGACCAGGAGCTAGTCTCGTCAGCTATATAAATAACGTTGCATTAATTAGCAAATAAACCATAACTTTAATGTTTATATTCATTTTATTCTTTAAAAAAAAATGCTGCAACATTCGCTCTCATTTCCCCAGCCTCCTTCAAAACTCTCTTATCCTAATAAAATATCTATTGATTTTACAGTGCAACAACATCATGGTGGCAGCGTCGGTGGAGCCTACGTTCCTCCAGCGTTGACACACGTGTATGCCCAGGGTGACATCTCGCCGCCTGTTTTCGAGCAGATCTTCAAGAACGCTCGCTTCGCCCAGGGCGGCAACGCTTTGTTCGAGGGACGCCTGCGTGGCAACCCGAAGCCATTCGTGACCTGGACCCGGAAAGGCGCACCCCTTCTCGAGTCGCAGAAGTTCCGGATGAGCTACAACGAGGCCACCGGCGACGTGTCCCTGCTGATCAATCAGATCGGACCCGGGGACGAGGGCGAGTACACGTGCACCGCACGCAATCAATATGGCGAGGCCATCTGCAGCGTTTACATCCAGCCGGAGGGAGCACCCATGCCCGCCCTGCAGCCCATCCAGAATTTGGAGAAGAACATTTACTCGAACGGGTATTCGTACACGTCCATTGAGGAAGAGTTCCGCGTGGATACGTTTGAGTACAGGCTGCTGCGTGAGGTCTCCTTCCGCGAGGCCATCACCCGTCGATCGGGCTACGAGCAGGACTCCCAGCTCTCCCAGGAGCTGGACCGCAACCAGGGTCCTGCGCAGGCACCGCAGATCTCGCAGAAGCCGCGCAGCTCCAAGCTAATCGAGGGCTCCGATGCCGTCTTCACGGCTCGCGTGGGCTCAAATCCAAGGCCCCGTCTCACCTGGTTCCACAATGGCCAGCGCTTGGTGGCCTCGCAGAAGTACGAGATCTCCTACTCGAGTGGCGTGGCCACGCTCCGTGTGAAGAACGCCACGTCGCGCGATGGCGGTCATTACACCCTGCTCGCCGAGAATCTGCAGGGCTGCGTGGTTTCATCCGCCGTGTTGGCCGTGGAACCCGCTGCGGAGTCCGCCTACGAGCCCAAGCCCGTGGACGTGATGGCTGAGCAACTGGAGGCGGGCAAGGCTTTGCCCCCGGCCTTTGTGAAGGCTTTTGGAGATCGTGAGGTTACCGAGGGTCGCATGACCAGGTTTGATTGCCGCCTAACTGGCAATCCCTATCCGGAGGTCTTCTGGCTGATCAATGGTCGCCAGGTCCGCGACGATGCCTCGCACAAGGTTCTGGTTAATGAATCCGGCAGCCACTCGCTGATGATCACCAATGTGACCCGCCTGGACGCCGGAGCTGTCCAATGTCTGGCCCGCAACAAGGCCGGTGAAGTGGCCATTGAGGCGCAGTTGAATGTGCTGGAGAAGGAGCAGGTTGTCGCACCACAATTTGTCCAACGCTTCAGCACCATGACTGTGCGCGAGGGTGAGCCCATCACCATGAGCGCCAATGCCATTGGAACTCCGCAGCCACGCATCACCTGGCAGAAGGACGGCGTCCAGATCTCGTCCACCAACGAACGCTTCGTGGGCATCGATGGCGGAGCCACCTGCCTGGAGATCCCACGCGTCACCGCCACCGACGCCGGATGGTACCAGTGCACTGCCCAGAACATTGCTGGATCCACGGCCAATAGGGCCAGGCTGTATGTTGAGGTTCCCCAGCAACAACAAAGTTACGAGCAGCGTCGTCTCAATCTCCCGAGACCAACGAAAGTCATCGAGCCAGAGTGAGTGTTTACTTATTTTCTTTTAAGACGAGCTGAGCTCTAACCTGAGATTTTTTGAATTTTATACGCTTATAAAGATAAAACTTGTTAAAACAAATATTTGATATATATGTATGTATATATGTATGATAATATGTATCTAAAGCTGATGTACATACCGTATATTGTTGCCCACACTACTTGGTATGGGAGGGATCTATGCTCACTCATTGTTCTGAGGCTTCAGGAAAAATAAAATATAATAAAATAAATACAAATCTCTCAGATAGAACTTAGCTCGTGAAAAATGGTCTTTAGCAGTAATTATATTTAAAAATCACTTAACAAAACATTTTCTTGTTTCAGACCCATTCCTGGCCCCGAAATCATTTACCTGCGCCATGTGGAGCGCGCCAAGCCCCATCTGCGACCTGGTGAGGAGGATCGCGTTTATCCACCACCTCAGTTCATCATCCCGCTGCAGAATGTGCAGCAGACTGAAGGTGGTCGCGTCCACATGGAGGCCCGCATTGAGCCAGTCGGCGATCCCACCATGGTCGTCGAGTGGTACCTCAATGGACGTCCGCTGGCAGCCAGTAAGTTGACTCTTTATCTTCACATATTAGGATGATAGCTAATGATTTAATATAATCCACCAGGTGCCCGCGCTACATCCGTCTTTAAGTTCGGCTTTATTGCTCTGGATCTGCTGAGCATCATGGGCCATGACTCCGGCGAGTACATGTGCCGCGTGAGCAACGCCAGTGGAGTGGCTGAATCCCGTGCCATTCTGTCCGTGGTGCAGCGTCCTTCCATCGAGCAGTCGTCGCAGAATCCGAACAGCATGCAGTACATCAATCAGCTGGAGGACTACTCGCGCTACCAACGCCAGGAGAGCTCCGAGGAGCAACTCAACCAGGCGCCGCAATTCATCCGCCCGCTACGTGATCTCGGAGAGTTCGAGGAGGGCAAGAACGTGCACTTTGAGGCCCAGGTTACACCTGTAAACGATCCCTCCATGCGCGTGGAGTGGTACAAGGATGGTCTGCCCATCACGGCCAGCTCCCGCATCACCGCCATCTTCAACTTCGGCTACGTCTCCCTGAACATCTTGCACCTGAGAGCCGAAGACGCTGGCACCTACACGGTGCGGGCGGTGAATCGTATTGGCGAGGCCATCAGCCAATCCTCGATCCGTGTTCACTCACGCTCCCAAGTCACCGCTGATCTGGGCATTCCCGAGCAGCAGCGTTATATCGAGAAGGTGGAGGAGCTGGAGGACTACCGCAAGCATCAGCAGCGTCGCCATGTCCAGGAGGTGGCCGAGGCGATTGCACCGCCTCAGTTTAAGACTCCGATCCAGAACCAGTTGGATCTGCGCGAGCACGCGCATGCGCACTTTGAGGCGAGACTCGAACCCATCGGAGACTCCACCATGCGCGTGGAGTGGCTGAAGGATGGACAGCCTCTGGAAGCTAGTTCCAGGATCACCACATACCATAACTTTGGCTACGTGGCGCTGACCATCAAGCAGCTGACCATCTACGATGCTGGCACCTACACCTGCCGTGCCTACAATGCCATGGGTCAGGACACCACCGTGGCCCAGCTGACTGTGATTTCCAAGAACGAAATCGTTTCGGAGTCCCAGCACCCCGGTGGTCTGCAGAAGATCCAGCATCTGGAGGACTCATCCCGCTACGGACGTCGCGAGGAGGAGGAGACCTATGTTACTCAGGCTCCCCGTTTCCTTGGTCCCCTGAAGGGCACCACCAAGATCCTCGAGGGCCAGCGGGCTCACTTTGAGGCCCGTGTTGAGCCCCAGAGCGATTTGGGTCTAGTGATTGAGTGGTACCACAACGGTCGCTCCATCACCGCCGCCAATCGCATCCAGACCTACTACGACTTCGGCTACGTCGCCCTGGATATCTCCCAGGTGCGTGCCGAGGATGCTGGCGTTTACCTCGTGGTGGCCAGGAATAAGCTAGGTGAAGCTCAGCAGCAAGCAACGATGATAGTGGAAAGTATGTACAAAACATGGTTTACTTTATTTTAGAAATCCAGATTTTAATGCATTTATTTTCCTCTCTCAGCTCGTTCCAGTATCGACACATCTAGCATGCACCGTGGCCTGTACGAGAAGACCCAGAATCTGGAGAACAAGCCGTTTGTGGAACCGCAGTACGACATCGAGGAGATTTCCAAGTCCAAGCCTGTGTTTGTCACACCCTTGAGCGATCCGAAGCCAATTCACGACGGCAAGAACATCCATTTGGAGTGCCGTCTGGAGCCGATGGGTGATCCCACCATGCGCGTCGAATGGTTCCACAACGGGCGTCCCGTTACCGTGGGTTCCCGTTTCCGCACCTACTACGACTTTGGCTTCGTGGCCCTAGATATCATCAAGGCCACGGCCGCCGATTCTGGGGAATACACGGTGAGGGCCACCAACCACTTGGGATCTGCCCACACTTCAGCCTGCGTCCGTGTGATTGATCACACGGATGTTGTGACTGAAACTCAGAACGAACAATCGCTGGAGCAGATTCAACTGCTGGAGAGTTCGCGTGGTCGCCATCACCAGGAGGAGGATATCACCATCATGCAGGCGCCTCAGTTCACCAGGGGTCTGCACAACATCGAGACCATTGAAGGCACCAATGTGCACTTGGAGTGCCGTCTGCAGCCCGTGGGAGATCCCAGCATGCGAATCGAGTGGTTCGTCAATGGAAAACCTGTGAAGACAGGCCACCGTTTCCGTCCCGCATACGAATTTGATTATGTGGCTCTGGACCTGCTGGGCTGCTATGCCATCGATTCGGGTGTCTACACCTGCCAGGCCAGAAACCAACTGGGTGAAGCTGTCACCTCCTGTTCTGTGCGCATCATCGCGAAGAACGATTTGATTCTGGAGACGCAGAACGAGTCGGGCCTGCAGAAGATCCAATATCTGGAGGATTCGACTCGCCATCGCCGCAGCGAGTTCGTTGACGAGGTGGTCAACATTCGTCCCCGCTTCCTCACCCATCCCAAGAGCTTGACCAACACCCGCGAGGGCGGTCATGCCCACTTCGAGTGCAAGATCGAGCCAGTGACCGATCCCAACCTGAAGGTGGAGTGGTTTAAGAACGGTCGTCCCATCACTGTGGGTCATCGCTTCCGTCCCATCCACGATTTCGGCTATGTGGCTTTGGATATTGTGCACTTGATTGCTGAGGATTCGGGTGTCTACACCTGCAGGGCTGTCAACCTGATCGGCTCCGATGAAACCCAAGTGGAGCTGCAGTGCCGTAGCGGCGAGCAGATTGTAACTGTCACCCAAAACGAGGCTGGCTTGGAGCAGATCCATTACCTGGAAGATCGCTCGCGCTATAGTCGTCGGGAGGAAATCGATGAGAGCACCAAGCAAGCTCCGGTGTTCACTACTTCTTTGAAGAACGTTGAGATCAAGGAGAACCAGAGGGCCCACTTCGAGTGCCGCCTGATTCCTGTCTCTGATCCGTCCATGCGCGTGGAGTGGTATCACAACAATCTCCCCCTGAAGTCTGGTTCTCGTTTCACCGAGACCAACAACTTTGGCTTTGTGGCATTGGACATCATGTCCACTCTGCCCGAAGATGCCGGCACTTACACTTGCCGCGCCTTCAATGCCGTGGGTGAGGCCATCACTTCTGCTGTGGCAATCGTGCACACCAAGAAGTCCATCTACTTGGAATCTCAGCACGAGACCGCTCTGCCGCGTCTGCAGCACTTGGAGGATGGCTCCAAGCGTCAGCGCATCAGCGTCCAGGAGGAGTTTGTGTCGCAGGCTCCTGTCTTCACCATGCCTGTGAGGGATGTCCGTGTGGCCGAGAACCAGGCTGTGCACTTTGAGGCTCGCTTGATCCCAGTGGGAGATCCCAACCTGAAGGTGGAGTGGCTTCGCAATGGTCAGCCTATCGAGGCCTCCAACCGCACCACCACCATGCACGACTTTGGTTATGTGGCTCTCAACATGAAGTATGTGAATCCCGAGGACTCCGGCACCTACACCTGTCGGGCTGTCAACGAGCTGGGTCAGGCAGTGACCTCCGCCTCGCTGATTGTGCAATCAAAGACTTCCATTCAGCTGGAGACCCAGCACGAGGCTGCCATGCACAAGATCCACCAACTGGAGGATCACAGCAGGTACCAGCGCAGGGAGGAGGAGGAGTACACCGTGACCACCGCCCCAGTGTTTGTTACCAAATTGATTGGACCCAGCAACCTGGTTGAGGGCCAGAGTGCTCACTACGAGTGCCGCATTGAGCCCTATCCAGATCCCAATCTCAAGGTGGAGTGGTTCCATAACGGAAAGCCACTGAGTACTGGCCATCGCTTCCGGACCACCTACGATTTTGGATTCGCCGCCCTGGATATCCTGACTGTCTACGCTGAGGATAGCGGCGAATACACCTGCCGAGTGACCAACAATCTTGGCCAGGCCGTCAACTCGATAGTTTTGAACGTGACGTCACGTTCGGGTATTATTCATGAGACCCAGCACGAGGAGGCTCTGACCAAGATCCAGCACTTGGAGGATACTTCGCGCTTCCAGAGGAAGACCGACGAGGAGCAGTTCCACGCTGAGCGTCCTCAGTTTGGACGCCCACTGCGTAACGCCAAGGTCAACGAGGGAACTCCCGTCCATCTGGAGGCCACTTTGATTCCCGTCAATGATCCCACCATGAAGGTGGAATGGTACTGCAACGGTACACCCATTCAGACTGGTCACCGCTTTAAGACCACCTACGATTTTGGCTTCGTGGCGTTGGACATTCTGTATGCCCATGCCGAGGACACCGGCACTTACATGTGCAAGGCCAAGAACGCCGTTGGAGAAGCTGTCACGACTTGTGCTGTAAACGTAACAGGTAAACAAAATCGGAAGAATAAGTCCTTACTCCTCAACTAACTCCCTCCCAATCTTTAAATATAGCAAACAAGACACTCGACCTGGACACCATGGATGCTCAGCGCTTGGAGAAGATCCGCCAGCTGGAGAGCTATGCGCCTCCCACAAAGGCTGTGGTTGAGGAGAAGAAGCAAAAGCCCATTTTCCTCACCCCGCTGAGCAACCTGGAGCACCTGAAGGAAGGCGAGCACGCCCACTTGGAGTGCCGAGTGGAACCTATCAACGACCCCAATCTGAAGATCGAGTGGTTCTGCAATGGAAAGCAGTTACCCACTGGTCACCGTTACCGCACTACCCACGACTTTGGCTACGTCGCCTTGGACATCCTGTACGTTTATGGCGAGGACACCGGCACCTACATGTGCAAGGCAACCAATCAATTGGGTGAGGCTGTAAACACTTGCAATGTGCGCGTGTTGAACCGCCGCAGCATGATCCTGGATACTCAGCATCCCGATGCTCTGGAGAAGATCCAGAAGCTGGAGTCAAAGGTGCCCAATGCTCGCACCGAGGTTGGAGATCATCCGATCAGTCCTCCTCATTTCACCGCCGAGCTGCGCGGCTCCACCGAGATCTACGAGGGTCAGACCGCTCACTTTGAGGCCCAGGTCGCTCCAGTTCACGATCCCAACTTACGCATTGAGTTCTATCACAATGGCAAGCCATTGCCCTCGGCTTCTCGCTTCCACATCACCTTTGATTTTGGATACGTGTCCTTGGACATTACCCACGCTGTAGCCGAGGATGCCGGAGAGTATTCCGTGCGTGCGGTCAACGCTTTGGGTCAGGCTGTGTCCTCCACCAGTTTGAGGGTAATTCCTCGTGGTACCATCATTTCGGACACCCAACATCCTGAGGGTCTGGAGAAGATCCGCAAGCTGGAGTCAATGGCGCCACATCAGCGCCAGGAGCCAGAGACCCCTGGAACTCGCCAGCGTCCGGTGTTCACTCAACCACTGCAGAACATCGACAGGATTAATGAGCACCAAACGGCTCACTTCGAGGCACGCCTGATTCCCGTGGGAGATCCCAACCTGAAGGTTGAGTGGTACCGCAACGAGAAGATTATCGAAGACAGTTCCCGTATCACCAAGCAGCACGACTTTGGATTTGTCTCGCTCGACATTTCGCACATCCGCAAGGAGGATGAGGGCGTGTACATGTGCCGCGCTGTCAACCCTCTGGGTGAGGCTGTAACCACCGCATCTATGCGCGTGGTGTCTGAGGCCAGTATCCAGATGGATACCCAGCATCCGGACAGTATCAGTCGCATCCACCAGCTGGAGAAGCCAGTGGCTCCGCGTCCCAGCGAACCAGAGCGTATGTTTGAGAAGCCCATCTTTACTCAACTGCTCACTGGACCTTCGGAGCTGTGGGAGGGTGCCCATGCCCACTTCGAAGCACGTGTCGTGCCTGTGGGAGATCCCTCGCTCAAGTTTGAGTGGTTCATCAACGGTGTGGAGCTGCAAATGGGCTCCCGCCTGCGTACCACCCATGACTTTGGCTTCGTCACTCTGGACATTACCGCCGTGGTGCCAGAGGACGCCGGTGTCTACATGTGCCGTGCTTACAACGCCGCTGGTGAGGCTGTGTCCTCCACTGCCATGAAGGTGAAGACTAGGGCTAATATCGATGGCCAGCCCTTGATCCCGGAGTCCTGGGAGGCTATTCGCCTGAAGGAGGCTGCTATGAACCGTGTGCCAGAGATGTTTGTGGATTCCACTCCACAGCAGGCGCCGGTGTTCACCACCCATCTGCAGAGCTACGACAAGCTGCATGAGGGTCAGCATGTCCTCTTGGAAGCCCAGGTGGAGCCGCGTGCAGATCCTAACCTTCGCATCGAGTGGTTTAAGAATGGTATTTCTCTAACCACTGGCTCCCGCATCCGCAGCACTTTTGACTTTGGTCTGGTTACTCTGTCCATCAATGGACTGCGTGGGGATGACTCGGCTATTTACACCTGCAAGGCCACCAACCAGGTGGGCGAGGCTGTTTCAACTTCCTCCCTCAAGATCGAAGATCATCACTGGCTTCACGCTGAGTCTCTGCATCCGGATTCGCTGCCTCGCATTGGAGAGTTGGAGGCGCCCAAGGAGGGACGTCCAGAGGCTCCAGAGCCCACCTACGAAACACCAGTGTTCATTACTCATCTGAACAACATTGAGTGCAAGGAAAGCGACAATGTGCGCTTCGAGTGCAATGTGGAGCCGGCTCGCGATCCGACCATGTCTATCGAATGGTTCTACAATGGACAGCCGCTGCAGGCCGCTGCCAAATTCAAGTCCATCTACGACTTTGGCTACTGCGCTTTGGATCTGACCAACTCTTATGCTGAGAACAGCGGTGTTTACACTTGCAAGGCCACCAACAGCAAGGGATCTGCCACCACCTCAGGCACCCTGAAGTGCACTGGTGGCAAGACCATGTTCCTGGACACTCAGCATCCGCAGGGTGAGGCCGGTCTGGAGGCCGTCCAAGAAACCGAGGAGGAGCTGGCCAATCGCTATGCCAGCAAGACCGCCAAGCCGGAGACGCAGTATCCACCACCAGTGTGGACCAAGCCACTGCAGGCTGAGTTCCATCTGTCGGAGGCTCAACCCATCCATCTGGAGGCCAACGTGGAGCCCAAGGAGGATCCCAACTTGTTCATTGAGTGGTACTTCAACGGCAAGATGCTTCAGCATGGCTCTCGCTTCAAGATGACCAGCGAATTTGGCTTCGTTACCATGGACATGATTGAGGTTTATGCCCGCGATCAGGGCATCTACACCTGCAAGGCCTACAACAAGGCCGGTGAAGCCTTCACCTCAACCACCATCTTCTGTTCGAGCAAGGAGAGCATCATCGAGTCCACCCAGCACCCGAAGGGAGCCGAGGGCTTGGAACAGATCCAGGACCTGGAAGACTCTCTCCGCAAGGATGGCTCTAAGCCGGAGCAACCGGATCTGGGTATCCCACCACGCTTTACCACCGAGTTTGTCAACATCGCAGACATTGGTGAGGGTGAGTTGGCTCACTTTGAGGCTAATCTGATCCCAGTAGGCGATCAGAGCATGGTTATCGAGTGGTTCTACAACAGCAAGGTGCTGGAAGCCAGCCACCGTTTGCGCACCATTTACGCCTTTGGCACGGTGGCTCTGGAGGTTCTTGGCACCAAGATCGAGGACACTGGCACCTACACTTGCCGTGCGACCAACAAGCATGGCACTGCCGAGATCAGCTGCAACCTGGAGTGCGTGGACAAGCCGAGGGGCCAAAAGCCGCGCTTCACTTCCCACATCCAGCCGCTGCAGGGCCTGAAGGACGGCCAGTCCGCTCACTTCGAGTGCACTCTGATCCCTGTCAACGACCCGGAACTGAAGGTGGAGTGGTATCACAATGGCAAGCTGATGCGTCACTCAAACCGCATCAAAACCGTGTCAGACTTTGGCTACGTCGTCTTGGACATTTCCTACCTCCAGGATCATGACAGTGGAGAGTACGTGTGCCGCGCTTGGAACAAGTACGGTGAGGACTTTACCCGCACCACGCTCAACTGTGGCGGTCGTGGTGGAGTCTTCTACGACAGTCTGCAGCCGGATTCGTTGCAGAGGATCAGGGAGCTTGAGTGCCCACAAGGACAACAGGCTGATACCTCCGCTCCTCTGGTTGCCGAGCCTCCCAAGTTCATCACCCAGATCGTTGATGTCACCAAGCTGGTTGAGGGACAATCCGCTCACTTTGAGGCGCGTTTGACTCCCATCACCGATCCCGATTTGGTGGTGGAATGGTACTTCAATGGCAAGAAATTGCCACATGGCCACCGTTTCCGCACCTTCCACGATTTTGGAATTGTCATCCTGGACATTTTGTACTGCTACGAGGAGAACTCCGGAGTGTACGAGGCCAGGGCTCATAACAAGTACGGCGAGGATGTTACCCGCTCATCGCTAAAGTGCGCCTCGAAGGCAAGCCTCATCCTGGACTCCCAGCTGCCGCGAGGCATGGAGGGTGGTCTGGAGAAGATCGCCAACCTGGAGTACAGCATGGTACGCACTCGCGACGAGACCACCGAAGAAACCAAGGGCAAGGCACCTGTCTTCACTGTGCCGCTGGAGAACATCGACAACCTGCGCGAGGGTGAAAATGCCCACTTTGAGGCTAGGATTACCCCGACCGATGATCCCAAGCTGAAGGTTGAGTGGTACTGGAATGGACGCCCATTAAAGGCCGGTTCTCGTTTCCGCACCTTCTGCGACTTTGGTTTCGTTATTCTGGAGATTTCTCCTGTGTATCCTGAGGACTCGGGCGAGTACTCATGCCGCGCAATCAACGAGTATGGTGAGGCTGTGACCACTGCCACCATGAAGATCCAGGGCAAGCGCAGCATCATCATGGAATCCCAGCTGCCCAAGGGCATGGAAGGAACAATTGATCGCATCGCTGAACTGGAAGGCTTGGGCTCCCGCAGCACCGAATTTGTGCCGGATGATGATACTGGCAAGCCTCCAGAGTTCATCACCACTCCCTTTGACATGGTAATCGGGGAGAACGCGCTGGCTCACTTCGAGTGCCGCCTGCAGCCCATCAACGACCCGTCGATGCGCGTGGACTGGTACCACAATGGCAAGGCCTTGTGGGCTGGTTCCCGTATCAAGACCATCAACGATTTTGGTTTCGTAATCCTCGAAATCGCCGGATGCTATCAGCGCGATTCGGGATTGTACACTTGCAAGGCCACAAACAAACATGGTGAGGCCGTCACCTCGTGCAAGTTGCAGGTTAAGGGACGCCAGGGCATCGTTATGGAGCCCCAGCTGCCTTCCAACTTCCGCACCGGCACTGAAAGCCTGCAGAAACTGGAGGAGAGCATGCACAAGCGTGAGGAGATTGTGATCGACGAGGAGCAGCCCAACCCACCGAAGTTTACCGAGGACATCAAGGACAATCTGGATGTGCCCGAGGGTGGCCCAATCCACTTTGATTGCCGTGTTGAGCCCGTGGGCGATCCCAGCATGCGTATTGAGTGGTTCTACAATGGTCATGTCATGGCTACTGGATCAAGGGTGCACCAGCTCAACGACTTCGGCTTTATTGCCTTGGATGTGGACTACATCTATGCCAGGGACTCCGGAGAGTACACTTGTCGGGCTACCAACAAGTGGGGCACTGCCACCACCACCGCCAAGGTCACCTGCAAGGGCAAGCACAATATTGTGTATGAATCGCAGCTGCCCGAGGGCATGCACTCTGAAAAGTTGAAGGAACTGGAGCGTGGACGCATCCCAGAGGCCCCCAAGGTGGTCGAAGAGGTGTTTGGACCCCCGAAGTTCACCACGCAGATTACTTCTGTGACTGTCGATGAAGCGGAAGCAGTGAGATTCGAGTGCCAGGTGGAACCTAAGACGGATCCCAGCCTACGCGTGGAATGGTACCGCAATGGAAAGCCCCTGCCCTCTGGACATCGTTACAGGAACATCTTCGACATGGGCTTTGTGTCCTTGGATATTCTGTATGTCTATGGAGAAGATTCTGGAGAGTACGTGTGCCGTGCAATCAACAACCACGGCGAAGATCGCACCAGGGGCACTGTGTCTTGCAAGAGTAAGTTATATTTTTTTATATCCCCTCTACAATTTTCTTATGTGTTTCTTCTTACAGAACAACCCACCATCTTGCTCCAGAACCAAGTGCCTCGCGGCATGAAGCGTTCCGATGCACTGACCCAAATGGAGGCCACCATCAAAAAGTACACCTCCGAGGTCTATTTGACCGAGGACGATCTCTTCGATCCTGATCGCAAGCAGCCCCCTCGTTTCGTCACCCAGATCAAGGAACAGCTCACTCTTACCGAGATGGCCGTGACCAAATTTGAGTGCCAGTTGGCTCCCGTGGGTGATCCCAACATGAAGGTTGAGTGGTTCTTTAATGGCAAACCCTTGCTGTACAGTAAGTTTTTAAAATTAGTAAATAAAAAATTAATTTTTCTGATTCAATATATTTTTCCTGCAGAGAACCGCTTCCAGCCTATTTACGATTTCGGCTATGTGGCCATGAACTTTGGCTGGGTCTATCCCGAAGACAGTGGAGAGTACGTATGCCGTGCCACCAACTTGTATGGCATGGACGAAACTCGTGCTTTCATTAAGGTTTCTGGCAAGCCAGGCATTGTTTACGATTCGCAGCTGCCCGAGGGCATGCAGAGCATTGATCGCATTCGTGAAATGGAAGCCTCATGGCAGGTGTAAGTATTGGCCTTAAAGACTCAAGAGATCCTACAAGTTTTATTAACAAATTGAAATATCTTTTAGGGTACCCGACGAGGTTGATCCTGACGCCAAGCCCAGAACTAAGCCGGTCTTTGTGAGCAAACTTGAGCCCCAGACTGTGGAGGAAGGTGATTCTGCTAGGTTCTGTGTTCGTGTCACTGGACACCCGCGTCCTAGGGTGATGTGGCTAATCAATGGACACACTGTTGTGCATGTAAGTTCCCTGAAGTTTCTTCTTCAAAGATCTGCCAACTAAGTAAATTATTATTTAAGGGATCTCGCTACAAGCTGACCAACGATGGCATGTTCCATCTGGATGTACCGAAGACACGTCAGTATGATACCGGCAAGGTGGAAGTAATTGCCCGCAACTCTGTGGGCGAATCGATTGCCACCACCGAACTGAAGGTTGTTGCCCGTTCCGACGATTTCCGTAATGTGCTGAAGAACTCACCACGCCGTAAGTTTAGCTCACAACACAATCTACAAAATCTACTACTTATTTAACAGCTATTAGAACGTTAACAATTTTCTAATGCAGTAGGCTTTTAGACCAAAACTAAACAAGGACACCACATGCTATAACACAATTAGAAACTCATTGTAAATATATACATTACAACATACAACATGCCACAAAAGTTGACGTAGCACTAGTACCCAAGTTTATTGCACTCCAAGTAGTTTAAACAGTTTAGACAACAAGCACAAATAAACCCAAAATCCCCAAAAACGCTTCCCATGTCCCCGAAAATTCCCAAAAAAAAAAACGATTGTAGTACTTCAGTCAGCGAGTGACTTCAGGAGAGGAAATCGTGCAGTGGAAGCCGAGGAAAGGGACTCCCTAAGTATTGCTGGACCCGGGGTAATATGGTTAAACCGTAGTTTTGTGTGTGCACTTTCCGTCTGTTTTAAACTGTGGTTATTATCCAGCTGATCATTGACCTTATCTTTGTCTGTATTCATTTGCTATCCCTTCCAAGAAAAGAAACCAAACGAGCTGAAAAACGTCGAAATCTTAACCTGTAAATCATAACTTCAACTAAGTCGACTACTTGTAAATAAACCTTGTTGATCTTAAGGCATGATAACTAGTTTTCTAACGCTTAAAGATCATCAAGAAATGCATGTGGCTTTTCGAATTGCTGTTTAGTTTAAAACCATGTAACAATTAATAATTCCTTGAATCCCACAATGTTTAGCCTGGTATGATTACGAGCTAGCCGGCTATCAGAAGGAGCGCCAGGAGAACGAGCTAGAGAAGGTATTCGACGAACGTAAGCAGGTCCTTTCCGAGCAGAGTTCCCACACCCTCAAGGGCGTGGAGCACCTGAAGCCCAAGCACTACAAGCCACCCACGGCCGAATGGCAAACAAACGTCAAGGCCAAGAAGAGCGAGGACTACTACAACAAGCTGCAGTCTCTAGAGGTTGAGCAGCTGCTGAAGGAAACCAACCTGCGCAGGGACAATCACCAGTACGCCATTCCCGGCGAGAAGGTCGTGAGCAGTTCCCAGGCTAAGGGAATGGCTCAGTCCTACGAGGAAAATCTGTGAGTTGTTAGAAAGCTATCGAAGAATCTCAATTAATATTCCTTTTCATATCTGTAGTCAAGAGAAGACCAGCACCGCTCAGGTTGTGGCTGCTCCGCCCAAGGGCACCGCCGAACCCTCCGAGTCTTCCGTCCATGGCCGCGAGGTTCATATGAACAAGCAACAGCAGGTGCAGAAGGAGATTCAGGGTGACCTAGAAATCACCCGTAAGATCACCGCCACCGAGACCACTGAGGTGGAGCACAAGGGCACCATCCAGGAGCGTGTGGTCCAGGGACCCGTGAAGCCTGCCAAGGCTCCGGTCTTCACCAAAAAGATCCAGCCCTGCCGCGTCTTTGAGAACGAACAGGCCAAGTTTGAGGTGGAATTTGATGGCGAGCCCAACCCCACGGTTAAATGGTACCGCGAGAGCTTCCCCATTCAAAACTCGCCTGATCTGCAGATCCACACCTTCAGCGGCAAGTCGATTCTGATAATCCGCCAGGTGTTTGTTGAGGATTCGGCAGTGTTCTCGTGTGTGGCCGAAAATCGTGGAGGAACCGCCAAGTGCAGTGCTAATCTGGTGGTCGAGGAACGTCGTCGTGCCGGCAAGGGAGGCATTCAGCCTCCTAGCTTTGTGACCACCATCCAGAGCACCACCGTTGCCACTGGACAGTTGGCTCGTTTCGACGCCAAGGTCACTGGAACCCGTCCCTTGGATGTGTACTGGCTGAAGAACGGCATGAAGATTCAGCCGAGCATCAAGTTCAAGATGCTGGAGGAGGACAGTGTCCACACACTGCTCATCATCGAACCCTTCGCCGAGGATTCTGGTCGCTACGAGTGTGTGGCTGTCAATGCCGCTGGTGAGGCTCGCTGCGATGGAGATTGCATTGTGCAGTCTCCCAGCAAACCGGACAAACCAACCACTCCGGGCAGCGAGAAGGCACCGCACATTGTGGAGCAGCTGAAGAGCCAGTCGGTGGAGGAGGGCAGCAAGGTCATCTTCCGCTGTCGCGTGGATGGCAAGCCCACTCCCACCGCCCGCTGGATGCGCGGCGAGAACTTTGTCAAGCCATCGCGCTACTTCCAGATGAGTCGCCAGGGTGAATACTACCAGCTGGTCATCTCTGAGGCCTTCCCCGAGGACGAGGGCACTTACAAGTGCGTGGCCGAGAACAAGTTGGGCAGCATTCAGACCAGTGCCCAGCTGAAGGTTCGTCCCATCGAGAATCTGGACGCCCCGCCCACCATTACTGCCCTGAAGGATGTCTCTGTCACCGAGGGCATGCCCGCCCAGTTCAAGACGACGGTGACCGGCAAGGTGAAGGCCACCAGCGTTCAGTGGTTCCGCGAGGGTCAGCTGATCCCCGAGACACCAGATTTCCAGGTGGGTAATGCTACTTAGTAAAACCGAATGGTAGGAAATTAATCTTATAATTTTTATGGAACGGAAACCCTAAAGTCAATTTGCATATTTATTAATCTGTTGATTTAACTATCAAGCTACGATACTAAGTCGCGCTTTTTCAATGTTCGGTAAACCCTCTCTCTAAGTTTAATATAAACGTACTTTATAATATTCTACTTGTCAGCTTATCGATATTACAAATAGAGTAATTTAACTGACAATCTCCCAAAACAATTTTCAGATGATCTTCGATGGCAACAGCGCTGTGCTCCTGATTGGAACCACCTACGAGGAGGATTCGGGCATCTTTACTGTACGTGTAACCTCGTCCACCGGCCAGGTCGAATCCTCAGCCAAACTGACTGTTAAAAGTAAGGATTAAACTAAAACTAAGCCAAACCGAAACCAGAGTTCGAAACCAAGCAAAACCAAACGTAAGCGAACCGTGTTCAAACAAACCAACCAACCAACCAACATCAACAAAACAACTCCAAAGAATGCTCAAAAAAAAAAAAAAAAAAAAAAAAGAACAAAAACAAAAGAACGACCATGAAGAACTATTACTGACGCAACGAATATCCCCGAGTTACTGACGTATTACATACAGTTACTACTACCCCTACCTACCTATATATATGATCAACTACTAGTCGTAAAAGTTTGAGTGAAGAATATTTTAAAGCGAACCTGTCGAAACTTTCAACAAGGATTTTTTTCTAAACTATCAAACGAACGAGTTATTTTTACTAACCATTTGCAAAATGTGTACAACAAAAGGAATGCAACAAAAATATTTAATTTAAAGATGTCTAACACAAAAACGTAACCAAAAAAGAATACAAAAAAAATAATGGAAGCAATTTTTGATTGAAAAATAATAAAAAATAATTACAAGTATTTTGCAACATAAATATTTATAGACCATTTTTCTTTCTGGCACGGCCAAGACAGCTGAAGCAACAACAGCAATTTAAATGAATTTGAAAATTCTGCAGCAAGTTGAGTGAAAGTGGAAATGACTCAAAACCAAATGTAGAATATATAGATCTCTAGCCCCTTGAGTTGAGTTATAAATAAGGCAGCTTATGTACACTAAGCATTTACCAAGCAGGCCACTTTAGACACATACATAATTTTCAGTACCCGTCCGTAAATATTCCTATAGATATACAATATAGTATATGTTCTCATCATCCATGAGTGGGATAGTTTTGGGGCCGTGTGCAAAACGCACATTTGTCCCGCCTCCGCTCGAGCGTGAAAGTTTTATTTTTCATTTGAATATTAGCATAAAATATTATGGATGACACATCTAGCGCACCACCAGTGGTGCGCGTATCTTGTATCTGCCAGATACACATTTCCCCCATGAACGTGCGCAAAAACTAGAACAAATCGCCGAGCCCAGAGCCCGAAAACCTGAAAATATCGAAAGCCTTTCAGCCCCATGGGCTTTCAGCTGCCAGCCGAATCTACTCAGATATATAGAGACACATGTACGCCGCCCAGCGGCTGTTCTATTTTCAATTTATTTTTTGGAGAATGTTTGGGCTTTCGAGAACTAATTTCCAATAGATTAGCGTTAAAAAATCCGTTCCGCTATTTTTAGTCAGGCGGTGGTGCTGTCTGGATTTCTGGTTTTCAGATACAATGAAAAACATTTATGTATTTTCTCAAGTAAATCTTGAAATTTATTTCAATTTTCTTTCAATAAAACGAAAACACCGAAACCGAAAAAAAATATATTTGTTTAGGCACACGGGGATTCATAGTTATACAGAAAATAGAATGATAAATTACCTGTTGTTGTTGTTGTTGTTGTTGCGGCAGTCTATAAGGTGGATCAGGCAGCGATGAGAGATATACCGATGTTAGTCGGACGACTCATACACTTGGTCATTAGCATGAACATGAATTGATGATTCTGTTTATGGTGCAGAAACGAATTTAATTAGATTAATCAGTTACGGCTGTTCAGTCATCGAGCTGCAGTCCTCTAAGTATGATTCATGTTTGCACTTAGTTTTATATTTAGCCGCCAGGCCAAAACAGATTGTTGTCTCCAAGCGATGCTTTGGCCTCTGTAGTCCCCGGCTGAAAAAGAAATTCATGTTAGAAAGGGTTCGATAGAAAGCTTTAAGATACTATACTACATACTCTGACTTTTACCAACCGACTCCGAACCGAATGTCGTACGCTCCAGTCCTTCAGTCCATCGATGATGTTGACGATAATAGCGATGTTATGATGACGATCATCTTGTATTGTTTACTTAATTGAATTTAATTTAATTGAACTTTATTTATTTTGTAGTGATGTTGCATGAGATTTTATTATTCATTTTTTATTACCGCTTTTTACTAATTCGTTTCGTTACCATACTGTTTTGTCACACATTTTTTTTTGTTCAGCTCCAATCATCATCCACTTTCGTGTACAAAAACCAAACGAATCTCAAAAGTATTTGCCGCTTGTACCGCCAAAATGTTGACTACTATTTTGTTACATGTTTTCCTTTGTGGCGGGAAGCTTTACTAAAAAATTAATCATAAAAACTCATGCGACCTTCGTTTTAAGTCTTATCTACTGTATCTTCTAGATTTTCAATGATCTGCCAATCTTTCGATTTATGTTTATGTTTACTCGATATGTTTTCTTGTTCACTTTACGATGACTTTGAACTTTTGATTGATTTGTTTCCATTTAAACTCGCGTACACTCTTTTGTTGTTTAATTGTATCTCTCTCATGTATTTAATACTTAAAACCAATACCGCGTCTATAAATAAATCAAAGCAAAATGCATAACAATTGGAAACTTGTTTTTGATAACTGCCAAATGCTCCTTGCCACACTGTTGCCGCTACCGCTGCCATTGCACCGCTGTTGCTTGCTTCCCGTCATCCAAATGTCGTCAGGAGGAGCTCAGGTGCAGCAGTTATACAGGTAGGTAAATGTCGATTGCAAAGAACTGAGTAAATGGCACTGTCTGGTCTGTCTACCTTATGATCTGTTCTGTTCTGCGGCCGATTGTTGTCTACATTCGACTGAGACCGTTTGAGTGCGCCGCACTGCGCTCTGGCGATGTGGTGGCTATATGGGCCCCGAAAACATCGAAGCAGTAGACACACCCCGCCCATAAATCTGTAGTAGCTCTGCCGATGCCCGAACTGCTGCTGCTGCTCAGCATCAGCCCCACCTGGTGACGTAGCCGCCACTAATCAGATATCTATTTTCGGTCTTAATGTATACACAGGCATTTGAATTGTTCGCTCTCAATTGTACACTTGCCTGGCCGGCCACAATCCCTCCCACTCCCTCCCACTCCCCCTCCCTACTCGACCGCATCCAATAAAGACGACGACGATGATGATGAGTTCAAGTCAAACGAATGTCACTATTCGTTTCCACTTGCCCAATTGCTGTCATGACAATGTGCCAGAATTAGGTGCAGGCTAATGCAATTTTAATCATCCCCAAGTGGATTCGTCACACCCGATTAGTGAATCACGAAACATAGATAATCCACGGACCCACCACTCCGGCCCCACTGACTATTCGCACCTATTTTTATCAATGCCAATTATCAAAAATATGTATTGACCTAGGGCCCAATCCCATTTACGCTTTATTCACGGTCAACGCAGATGAGCTGTCAGCTTTGCAAATTTGATTTGTGGTCCACTCACGCACCCACATACGCGAGGGAGGGTTTTGAGTTTCCTTAAGAAGTCTGAGCAGCCTTATTTATTTCTTATGTTCTGCAAAATTTATGCTCAGATATATGCTTGGTGTACTAAATTTAAATATTCAAGTTCATTGCTCGTATATGCCAGAGAATTATGATTTATTTTCAACTGCGGCTCAAGCAAATCACGAATTTTAGCTTGGGAAAGGGCAGGTAAGTAAAATAAAACAGCTTTTAGGGTCTGACCCCACGAGAAACCTGGATGACCTCTTACATGAATGCGTGTATAGTTGACAGATTAAATAGAATCGTCCCTTGAAGTCCAATGAAATAAATTTACAGTCCATGGCCTAATTAAATATTAATTAATATTGTACACAAAATTGTTTTACAAAATAAATGGTTTTTGGCAAAAACTTTCTGCGAACTTCGTAAAAGTACTTTCACATGCGCAAACAAATATTGTGATCTGCATTGACATTTTCTTGTATAGTAAATCTGTAATTATATTAAAATCCCAAATGCTTGTGTACCAGTTAAAAAAAAATGTTTTTTTCGTCTTGCCTAAGGAAAGAAAATATTTTCCCATTTGAACTATGGAGATCCTTATATATTTGTCATGTCTGCATATTAAAACTAATATTGGCTGTTCACAGCAAAATATTATATTTCTCGTTTACCTTTTACTTTCCCCAATTGCATAATTCTTAATTTATTTTATGTTCCGAATTTGTTAAAAATTAATAATAATATACAAATAACATTTACATAAAGCTTATTAAATGTAAATAACACTGCTTATATTATTTTCACTCATCATAAAAAAATTTGTGTTTGTTATAATAAGGTAAGTTTTTAGATTTCCCTGCCAACTCGAACTCTGGAGGCCTTTAGCTATTTGTATTTCCCCTCTAATGGATGTACTTAACGCCTTAATTTCCCCCTTAGAACGACGCATCTCGGCTTTTCAATTGCGAACGATTGATTCCGCCGAGGATGAGTCCTCTTCCTCTGGTCGGGAGGACAGTGCCCCCGAGTCGCCCCACGCTTTCCAACCTGGCCAGCAACCCGGCCAGCAGTTTGGTCAATTCCTGGGCGTCAACGGGCAGGGTCAGCATCAGGGAAGGTCACGCAACAAGAAACCCAAAGTGCGCAGCAAGTCTCTGCAGCCTGCCACTAAGGTCATTCCATGGCGCAAGTCATCGCGTCCCACTCGTGGACGTTCCCTTGACAAGGGAGTCTTCCTGCCAGGTTTCAAGCCCGAACCGGTTAAATCCTGGACCGAGGAGACCATTAGCTTGAAGGCCACTCCAATAGAGAAGAAGAAGCCTACTCCCAAGTTGGAGGCAGCTACGGTTGTGCTAAAGTCCATTAAGTCTGAACGCGATCAGGGCATTATGAGTCTAGGTGCCACTCTGGAGCAGATCATTGCTGGCAAGACCGAAAAGGAAGCGGTTCCTTGGATCACCATGCGTGAAAAGCTCAAGGCAGTGGAGAGTGTTCAGGAACAGCTCAACAAGTTTGATCTGGATGAGGTTTACCTGCGTCCCCTCGAAGGTCAAATCGAAACCGATGAGCAGCTGCCACAGCAAGCTCAAGTGGACCAGGTGCAGCGCACCAAGGAGATCCAGCGGTTGAAGAGCATGGAGAGTGTGGAGATCATGGATATGACTGAGCAGATCGATAAGCTGATCACCCAGCAGCAAAACGCCAAGGATCTCATCCCCTGGAAGGAGATGCGCCAGCAGCTTAAGAGTGTGCAGAAGGTTACCAAGCAGATTGACAAGTTCAAGATTGAAGAAGTGGAACTGCGTCATCTGCAGGCTCAGCAGGCAATTAGCGAAGAGTACACAGCGGGCACAGCCGCGGAGACCGTCGTCATGACCATTGATGAGAGCTCCAAGGGTTCGATCTCAAAGGTTATGCGTCGCGATGAACTTCAGCAATACGAAGATCAATCTAATATCTATAAGCAGCAGTTCATCACCACCGAAGATGTGAACATAATGCATGTTTCGGAGCGTGAGAAACTGGAGGCCCAGAGATTGATACGCGAACAGCAGGCAGTCAACTGGCGACAACAGCAACAGCGCCCACAACTGCAACCCCTGACCTCAGTTGAAGACACGATCATTTCCCAGACTACTGAGCGACAGAAGTTGATTCAACAGCAGAGCCTCATTGAGGAGGCTCAGCGCCAGCAGTTCGTGCAGATCGAGGATTCCCAAATGATGAGTCTGGAGCAGTACGAACACCAGAAGATCATTAACCAGCGCACCCAGCAGGAGGCCTTTAGTTGGCGTCAGCCACGTGAGCCCCAACAGTTTATCCAGGTGGAGGACTCTTCGTTGCTTCATTTACAAGAACGTCAGGATACGCAAGAGCAGCAGCTACTGCAGCAACAGCCTGTGATGTGGGATCGTGGTAATAAGAAGCCGGAACAACCTCAAGTTTTGCAACCCCAGAAGTTGCCTGCTCAAGAGGAATATGTTGACAAGCCAAAGACATACGAGGAAATGCACGACGAACTGGTTGAGCCTACTCCAGTGCAACAACCCCAACCGGTGCCAGTTTTGTGGGAGCGAGGCAAGAAGAAGCCCCAGCCCCAGCAGCAGACCTACGAGGAGGCCCATGATGTGTTGGAGGAACCCACTCCTGTTCAACAGCCAGAACAGGTGCCAGTCTTGTGGGAGCGCGGCACAAAGAAGGTAGCTCAGCAGGAGTCCATCACATCCCAGAAAGTTGTGCAAACCTCGCAAGTGGTTGAGCAACAGATCGTGGAGGAAACAAAGAAGACGGCTGTTCGCCGCGTGATTCCACCAAGGGAACCGGAGCAAAAGGTGGAGCAAGTTACGCTGAAGCCAACGCCCCGACCACGTCCTAAGGAGGCGCAAAAGACTGAAGAGATCCAACTGAAGCCGTTTAAAAGCACAAGACCCGTTCAACAAGCAGTGGAGCAGCCGACACAGAAAGCTTACGAAGAAGCCACTGATGAGTTACCCGAAGAACCTTTGCCTCAGGTGCAGGAAGAACCCCAGCCTGTCTTGTGGGAGCGCGGCAAGAAGAAGCCTCAGCAGCCCGTGGAGCAAGTGCCAGAAGTTCCCAAAACTCTTGAGGTTGCAGTGGACACCTTGGAAGAGGAGGTGATTAAGCCCATTGAACCTCAACCGCAGCCTGTTTTGTGGGAGCGTGGAAAGAAGGTGAAGCCGGAACAGCAAGTTGTCGAGGAAGCGCCCAAGACATTAGAGGTTGCAGTCGACACTCTGGATGAGGAGGTGATCACACCTATTAAACCTGAACCACAACCTGTTCTGTGGGAACGAGGCAAGAAAAAGAAGCCGCAACCACAAGAAGTTGTCGAAGAGAAGGTTGATGAAGCACCTGTCAAGACCTACGAAGAGGCCATCGATGTTCTGCCTGATGAGCCTAAGGTGGAGAAGCAGCCAGAGCCTGTCCTGTGGCAGCGAGGCAAAAAGAAGGTTCCCAAGCCTGAGCCCGTTGAAGAAGAGCATCGCGATGAGGTCGATGCCCAAATTGAGGTGGTGGCTGAAGAAGAGCAGGTAATTGTTGAAGAAAAGCGTAGGGTTAAAAAGACTAAGAAGCCAAAGCCCACGAAAGAAGCTTCTGAGGAGGTGCTTGAAGAGCAGCCGGAAGAGGAAATTGCTCCAGAAGAGGAAGCACCACAGGAAGAAGTCATCGAAGAACAAGTGGAAATTGTTGAAGAAAAACGTAAGGTCAAGAAAACAAAGAAGACCTAAGCCAACTCAAGAAGTGCCCGAAGAAGAACAACCTGAGGAGGAAGTTATCGAAGAGAAAGACGAAATTGTTGAAAGAACAAGAGGAGGTTGTTGTTGAAGAGAAACGCAAGGTCAAAAAGGTCAAGAAGCCCAAGGCCGTTGTCGAAAAGTCTAAGGTTGAAGAAGAACAGCCTGAGGAAGAGGTGATCGATGAGCAAGAAGAAATTGTTGAAGAACAGGAGGAGGTTGTTGAAGAAAAACGCAAGGTCAAAAAGGTCAAGAAGCCCAAGGCCGTTGTCGAGAAGACTGAGGTTGAAGAAGAACAGCCCGAAGAGGAAATTCCTCAGGAAGAGATTATTGAAGAGCAAGAAACGGTCGTGGAAGACCAACAAGAGGTTGTTGAAGAAAAGAAGAAGGTCAAAAAGTTGAAGAAACCCAAACCAACCGTTGAAAAGACTGATGTTGAAGAACAGCCAGAAGAAGAAGTTCCAGAAGACGAGCCAGTTGAAGAGCAAGAAAAGATCGTAGAAGAACAAGAAATTGTCGAGGAAAAGCGCAAGGTAAAAAAACCAAAGAAACCCAAGAAGACTGTAGAAACGACCGAAACGGAAGAAGACCAACCGGAAGAGGAAGCTCCTCAAGAAGAAATAATCGAGGAGCAGGAAGAAATTGCTGAAGAAAAACGAAAGGTGAAAAAGGTCAAGAAACCGAAGAAAAAGGTAACCGAAGAAGAAACGGAAGAGCAGCCAGAAGAGGCTGACGAACCGCAAGTTGAAGAGCTTGAAGAAACTGAAGAGTCCGTTCCCGAAGAACCAAAAAAGCCAAAGCCAGCTCCCAAAATGCAAGAGGTTGAGCAAGTCGAAAAGGTTTCACTTAAACCTGCGCCAAGGAAACAACGGCCTCTGCCTGAAAAAGAGCAAGTGGAAGAGATCTCGCTGAAGCCCGTGAAAAAGACTGCAGTTGTCTCGGAAACCACCCAACCCGAAACACCTGAAACCGAATTCGAAGTGAAGGAGTTCGTTATTACCACTGAAGACCAAATAGTGGACGTTACGAAGAAGCGCGTTAAAAAGAAGAAGCCTAAGGCACAGACTGCTACAGAAGAATCAGCCGAAGAGCCGGTCGAAGATGTTGAAGAACTTGAGGAGGAAGAAATCCAGCCGGAAGAGGTGCAACCTATCGAAGAAATTTTGGAGGAACAACCTTCGGAAGAAGTTACTCCCGAACAAAAAATTGCACCCAAGCCCAAGCCAAGAAAGGAAGAAATCGTCGAGAAGGTTGAAGAAGTTGCCCTTAAACGGGTCACACGGCCAAAGAAAGAGCTGCCCCAGGAGGCGACTATCGAGGAAGTGCGTTTGAAGCCAACACAACGCACATCCATCAAGCCCGAAGAGGTCAAGCTAGAGGAAGTGGACCTGCAACACGTCGAGAAAAAGGAGGAAGAAATCATCCAAGAAGAAAAACGTAAGACCAAGAAGGTGAAGAAGCCGAAACACGAAGATCTGCCCGAAATTGAAGATGCTGAGCCAACCCAACTGGAAGAGGCCGAGCACATCGACATCGAAAAGGAGCCGAAGCCCGAGGTTGAGCAACCGCAGGTGCCGTGGAAGCGAGGCGAAAAGAAGAAGCCAGAAGAGGAAGTCATGGAGGAAAAGAAATGGCCATCAGGTAAACGCCGTCCTCTGCCCGAAGAGCAGCCAGAAGAAGTTCAACTCAAGCCTATTCCATCAAAGCCGGTGGAAGAGCCGCAGAAGCCAGAAAAGGCCATACCCAGTCCACAACTTGTGCCCGAAGAAAAGCCAGAAAGCGAAGACGAGGAGCTTGAACTTGAACCTCTTAAGCTGCCCGATGACACGCAGCCTAGGGAGCCCAAGGTTAAAAAGGAAAAGAAAAAGAAGCCCAAGCTAAAGAAGGCCACACCTTCCGTGGACGAGGTGTCCGAAGAAGTGGCCGAACCCTTCGACGAACCAATTGCCGAGGAAGATCAAGTGGAAGGTTTGCCAGTGGACGATGTCAAGGTCGTGGCAGTTTCGGAAGACGTGCTGCCTGAAGAGGAAGTTGTGCTTACCGAGGAGACACCTGAGGCAAAACAGAAGGCGCACAAGAAGCGCACGAAAAAACTTAAGGAGGCCTCTATCGAAGGACAACCCCAGCTGCTGGAAGCGGCCATTGCTGAAATCGAAAAGGTGGATGAAATATCCCAGGAGATCTCACAAAAGACTATTACCTTACTTAAGAAGACTGAAGACACTAGACCTCAATTCATTACGACTGAACAGCTCATCGAGCTGGATGTGGAGGACGTCCGACGTGATCTCGAGATGAAGATCACCTCGAACATCATCAAGAAGGAGAAGCGTCGCGTTGTTCTGGACGACAGCCAGCCGCTGCCAGAGTTGGAACTGATCACGCAGAAGCGCATCCAAGAGGGCATCGACATGGTCCCCGACGAGGAACTAATCGAGGACCAGCAGCTCACACAAAACCAACAGGAAACGACCACCTCCGAGGTGATCGGTCAGGAGCGCAAGCTGGTCAAGAAGAAGAAGAAGGAGATCAAGCCCCCGAGGATTACCGAGAAACTGCGTCCCCGACAATGCGTTCCCGAAGAGCCCACGGTACTCGAGTGCAAGGTGGAGGGTGTTCCCTTCCCCGAGATCAACTGGTACTTCAACGACATCCTACTCTTTGCTTCGGAGAAGTACGAAATCACTGTCGTCGAGCAAGTGGCGCAACTAAAGATTGCCAAGGTCACTCCCAGCGATGTTGGTGTCTATACATGTGAGGCCAAGAACGAGGCTGGAGTGGCAACAAGTCGTACCAACATTATTTTAGGTAAGTGTGATAAAAATGTGACAATATCTTCTATCGTTTTTTTTGTAAGTAATTTTGAACCTTATAAGAAGTTCAACATTGTAAAGTTACCTTCCCTTGACTCCCAAACCTTTTGTATATAATTAACCCTACCTTTACACAAAATATTTAAATACCACTTATTCACATTAAATACAGAAAAAGAACAAGGAGTTGCCCCACAGTTTAGCAAGCCACTAAAGATTGAGTTTACTGAGGAAAAGCAGCCCGAGCGGCTTAAGGTTACGGTGACCTGTCAGGTGACAGGAAAACCAAATCCTCAGGTAAAATGGTACAGAGGTATTGAGGAAGTTATTCCCAGCGAAACCGTTCAAATGTTCTATGATGAGACAACCGGCGACGTGGCCCTGGAGGTTATCAACCCCACCCCCAATGAAGCTGTGGTCTACTCTGTTCAGGCACAGAATCAGTTTGGACGTGCCATTGGCAATGCCAATATCATAAGTCGGGTTGATGAAGTGCCCAGGGAGATACTGAAGCCACCCACCGTAACTCCATTGAGCGCTGTGGTCGTACCCACTGGAGGTACTCTGTTCTTTGAGGCCAAGTACGATGGCCTGCCCAGGCCAGAGATCAAGTGGATGCGCAATGGCCGCGAGATTGTGGAAAATGAGGAGATCATCGTTGAAACCACCGAGACGACAACTACAATTAGGGTTATCAACATGACGCGCAAGCGCACTGGAAAATACGAGGTCTGGGCCAAGAACAAAGTGGGCGAGGCCAAGTCCTCGGGATCGGTGGTGGTTTCGGACCAGAAGCCCGATGAGCAAATAAGGCCACCTAGATTTATTCAGCCCCTTGAGCCCAAATACTTTGGTGAACACGAAGTGGCTATTATCGAGGCGGTTGTGGATTCTGAGCCATTATCGTCCTTCCAGTGGTTTGTGCACAATGAGCCCATCAAGAGCTCCAACGAAGTGCGAATTGTTAGCCAGGCCAACAAGTCAACGCTGCTGATTGAGGACTTCAAGAAGCAATTCACGGGACCCTTTACTTGCAGGGCGGAGAATGTGGGTGGTTCGGTGACGTCAACTGCCACCGTCAACCTTATCGAGTCCCTACCCCAAGAGGAGGCAGTGGAATTCGAGTCGCCGCGTTTCGTTGAGGAACTCATTCAGCCCGTGGAGGTGATGGATGGCGAAGCATTGCTGCTGACCTGCCAGGTTACGGGCAAACCCACGCCCAAGGTGGAGTGGTACCACAACAAGGAGAAGATCAATGAGAACAAGGAAACTACGATATCGCAAGACTTGCAAGGCACTTGCCAGCTGCAGATTACGGAAGTATTCCCCGAAAACGAAGGACAATACGAGTGCGTGGCCACAAACAAGATTGGCAAGAGCGTGAGCAAGACAAACGTTAAAATACAAGGTACTTGTGATGGTATCTATCGGTAGTTAACTAGTTAATCAGCTGGAAGTAGTGCCACTCTACACACTACATGCATCCCTTACCTAAATAGGTTTTCCCTTAACCACACTATCCTCTGACAACTGAGTTCTTAGAATACCCTTTTGTACTAACTGGCTTGGAGAGCCTGCATGTTTTGAAAGTCTTACTGTCTATCAAAAGTCTGTTTAAACGTTTCCTTCCTCCCCATTCCGGTCACCCCACTGACCTGTTTCCTTTGTAAATAATCTTCCGTTTTTTGAGTTCGTTACAACGAAGTTTCGTGTGGAGACACGCTTATATTGATAATGCTTTCAAATGTGTATTTTTTTAGCATTTGAATATATCCCCGATTCTGAAATCACTGGACTCACAGGATCTGAGGAGGATCTACTTGATAGAGTAAGCGTTAGTGTTGTAATTCAGATTTCAAACCAAGGACTTTCCATGCTAATCATCCAACTGTTATAACGCAAACCATTCTAGACCCTCTCAATCGACGAACAAGCACCGAAAATTATTAAAAAGCTACCAGTGAAAATCGAGCCCAAAGAAGGCGAACAAGCGAAGCTGGAGGTTAAGGTCATTGGAAAACCAAAACCGAAGGTCAAATGGCTGCGCGACGACGAGCAGATATTCGCCTCCGAGGAATATCAAATCGAAAATTTCGAAGACGGCACCTCAGTGTTGGTCATTAATCACGTCTATCCCGATGATTTGGGTACAATTAGTTTCGAGGCTTACAATCCACTGGGTGTGGCAGTGACTACGGCGCTCTTTGCGGTCGAAGGTACTATTATGGTTTATTCCGCATATAGTGCACTTTATAATATGAATCAAACTGTTATTTGGCTTTGTTAGTAAAATTCTTTTTCAGATTTTCGCAGCTGCATTTTTTAAAATCTCCCACTCCCTCCCAAAAATTCCCTTACACTTAAATGTTGAACACTTGCAGAACTGTACACAAAAAATTACAGAAGGCAACACTATTTAAGTTTAAGGATAACCAGACTTTACAGATATTCTTTGTGTTATCTTTTAAATGCATATATAATAATGGTTGTTATTTGTTACTTTCACTATGTCCACATCTATTCGAAAAGGCATCGTTGGATCGAAGGATTACCGCAAGCCGGAATGGGTGACCCAGATGGAGGAAATGCAGGTTGCTCTCAAAGGTATGTATTCTCGACTAATTGCCAGCTCTGTTACCACTGTTATGTGTATATGTGTTTTAATTTCGTGTTACCAACACACAAATGTCTACTGTGCCTTTGTCTTAAACCACAAAACTACAAAATTTACAAAGTCTGTCCACTGTCTCCTGTCTTCTTCTATTTTCTGTCTCTATTTTGTATTTGTCCATGTATAATACATTGTATCGTACAATAGCAACAAATATGTCAAAGTGTGAAGTGCCCCCACCCAAATTATTATAACTTTGTGATTGTCTCTCAATCCTTTACAGCTCTAAGGCTTGACCCCTACCACACCCCACCCCCCCCCGCCCTTATTAAAAAATTCCAAAAAGTAAACGCCAATATAGAACTTTTAGTATAAATACAAAATTATGTATCTTTCGTAAATCAAATGTATCTCTTACAGTATCAATATCTGTATATCATCTGCAAGTAATTGGTTTTATTTAATTCGCAAATATTCGAAATTTCTACTAACCCTATATTTTATAAAGAGTGTTCAATCCAAATCCAAAGAAATGTTATAACATTCCCAGAACGCCGCTTGCTATACTCTTCACATTGTGTCAAATAATCCGAATTTGCATGTACCTAAAAAACTCGTTTAAATGTTACTTTTCACCGTGTTCATAGCTCAATTCTCACATGACTTCGAAAACAAACAGACAAGCAAATTATGCACTTAAAGCCACACGAAAACCGATTTTTGTAAACCGATCTTTGTAAGTACACGAGTTAAACACGCACCCGTCCCTCCCGCTTTTAGATTTTCCGGGTAGTGTCTAATCCATAGATATTATGCATCTCTGTGCTTATAGCTGCTAAATGCTCGCCATCACTACTAAACGAAATGCGTGACTGCCGCGCTGCCATAGGCGAAACAGCAAAGTTCTCGGTACAGTTTGCGGGCAACCCGATACCAGGTATTGTATGTCGAAGACTTTTGGTTTCGGGGCCTTATTGTAGCTTGGTTTCTACCCTTCTGACTTTAGATATTCAATGGTATTTCAACAATGTTCAGCTTAGGGCATCTGAAAAGTATCGCATGGTAGTGATGGAACAAGAGGCAACGCTAGAAATAATGAAAATTACAAACGAGGACTGCGGACACTATAACTGCAAGCTGATCAACGAGATTGGCATGGCCATGACGCGAGCCAAGTTTGACATTTCATCCACGAGCACTATAGTCGAGGAGACCAAAGCCAAGACTACCGTCAAAAAGAGGGCTGGAAAAAAGACCGTGGTGAAGAGATCCGGGGCTTCAGAGTATCAGACAGAGCAAAAGACAGAAATTCGTATTATACCAGCAAGCACAACAGAAACCTCCATGAATGTAATCAAAGTCAGGCAACCCGTATCCATTCTTGTAGAGAAGAGCGAGGTTTCCGAGGTTTTGGAGGTCAAGGATCGCAGAATTGCCGATGCTGAGAAGCGCAGCAGTCAGATAATCGAGGAAGTCGAAGAAATCGAAGAGGAAGAAGAAATTGAGGAAAAAGTGGAAAAAGACGAGAAAGAGGAAGTTGAAGTGAAAGTAGAACAGAAAGAAACTTACACGTCCAGCAAGAGAATAGAGATAACCAAAACTGTGGAGATCATACGCACAAAAATCAGCCAGAAGATCATAACAATTGAGGATATCCAAGTCTTATCGCACCACGAGGAAGTCCAGTGGCTTCTCGAGTCCATTGAGGCAGAGTCATTTGGACAAATTGGCGAGTCCGCCCTCAGAGATTTGGCCACAATTGGTCTGCTCTTGCGCTATGGCTGCGATCATTACGAGATTACATATATGTATGAGCAAAACATATTCATATCCCTGAAGAAACCAGAGTCCCAAGCGGCCCTGGTGCAGCTCGTTGAGCGAGAGGGCCACGAAGAGCTGATCTCCCAAATACTTAGCGAGTCTTCAAATGAGGACGAGACAATCCTGGCAGCAACTGTCGGCTTCAAGGCATTCATACGCATGATTCAGACGTACGAAATCACCATTGAGATCGTCATACGAAAGTTTGTTAGGGAGGACTTCATATCACAGGACTGGAAGATATGCGGAAAGGAGGTTTGAATTCTGTTCATTGTTTTTTGTTTTGTTTGTTTTTGTATTTTGTGCAGACCAGTTGAAATGCTAAAAAAAATGTTAAAATTACTTTTCTTTAATTGGGGTTATTTTTCGCATTTCAACTAAAGTTTAATAATTCTGAAAAAATAAGTATGTAAGGGCAGACATAATGAGTATTTACATGTTTCAAATATTTTTATCTACTTTGATTAACGGGAAATCTAGAGAATAGTAGAGACATCGCAAATAATTGAAAGTCACGAGGCTATCACACATGTGAAAATAGGTGAGTGTTAGTGCAACAAATATTAGTAGTTTAATTTATGTCCTAAATTACCTCTATTAGAATAATTATTGTAACTTGCGTACTGAAAAAAGTTTATATTTATCTCTTTTTTTAATATGAAACTCTGCTTTGTAAAACTTACCTACGCTTTTCGTGCCACTCCTAAAACACGGCCAATAAAATCCCATACCATAATCGTCAGAGGAAACATTTATCGAGGAACGAACGATAATTGTCCAAGAAGGTTTGAACATAAACACTGATGACCTGTAAACAAAAAAACAAACCACCAGTTATATAAACCCCACCAGTAACGATGTGCCATACCACGAACTACTCAACTACAGTCTTATTAATATTATTAAAAAAGAATAAACTGCAAAAACAATAATAAATATTGTCTTTACAAATATAACAATTAAATCTTGTTAAGTCAAACCAATCAAATCATGTGTATATTCTAAAAAAGACGCTACCGAATACTCAATCCCATTACCCATTAACCGCTAATCACTATCACTAAAAGCTATATTTACCTGATTATAAGTTCAATATCTTGCTGCTGCTAAATACCATATAAGCTTTAACTATTATTGAATTTCGCCCACTCTAATGCTTTTGCAACATGCAAACACTTTCAAGAGTAGAAGAGCTTAACTCCCTTGCACGCCAAACTGGACGACTTCTTGATGTCTTTTGAGGTAAGGTCTATCTCCAATTTCTGTCTGTTTGCATACCATTTGTAAATATAGCAAAAAATTATCCATCCTATCGTTGACTGTGCAACTCATTTTGCTTCACCGCTCGCTTTATATTTTACCAAAGATACTAAAAGAATGGTGCTTGCACGGCTTATTGCTGTTGACATCATTGTGTTAGTATATTGTTTTTAAAAGAAACTCAAAAAGAGGTCGACATTGTCATTGTTTAATTACATTACATTCACAGAAACAGCAACCACTAAAGTGGAAAAACAATTCATACAGCAACAACAAGAACATGTGCAAATACAAGTAAAACAAGAACAAGTGCAGATACAGGCTCAGGCTCAACAAATTGTGCAGAAGAAAACGAAAACCAAAAAGCATAAAAAACACACACAACAAGAACAGGAAGAGGAAATTGTCGAGGCTATCACAGAATACGAACAAAGAGAAACACTGGCTCAAGAAATAAGCTCGGGATCACCACAGGCAGAATCTCTTGAGCAAATTGATGAGCTTTCGCACACATACGAAACACTACCCATTCAAAATCTAGCAAAAGACACGCTCGAAACCGTTGCAGTTGCGGTCACCACAGAACTTTCTACACCGAAACCGATTCCAGCACAAGTACAAGACGACATACTACCTCAGAAGGTATTAGCCGTTAATGAGGAGTGTTTGGCGCTCGATGAGGCTGTGCAGCGAAAAGTATCCGCCATACCAGAATCAAGCAGACTTAGTGAAAAGGTTGAAGTGAGACACAAGCATGCAGTAAATGTAACCGAAACAGAGACGGACGAGTCTCCCAAAGAACTGATGCCGTCTAAGATACCGAAAATCAGTTAAGGCCCAGCGTAAGATGAAAGAGTCGCGTCCCCTGCTGATTGAAGCTCCGAGTGTAGAAGAAGCTATCGAGGACCTAACGCCATTTAAGACCGTAACTCAAGAAGCGCACAGTGACATATTGTTGTCGCATGAGTTAACCGAAGAACAGCAACCCACCCTGGAGAGCTACGAGCAGCTAAGGCCAACTACAGCGATTGAGGAAACAGTTCAGCCGGAGTTGTTGAATCAAGAAGAAGTTATTATCACCGAAGTAATGAGCACAGAAACTGTTGGAAAGGACCTAACTCAGGTGAAGCCAATTAGTGAAAACATCGTTCCACAAGTAACCCCAACAAACAAGCCTTGGCATAAGCGAATGCCAGCCGGAGGACTCTGTAGGGGAACTGAAACTAGCCGCTAAAGGACGTCCGGAGACATCGACTACATCAGTAATTGGACACAAAGCAGTCAGTGGAAGTACACTGGAAGTTTTTGAAAGCGTCGATCAAGTTCCCTTGGAAACTCAACCGACTAGAAGTATGGCAGACATCACCATAAAGGCGGAGGAGGTTCCAGTTCAGGTTCAAGAAATTGAACCACTCGAGAGTCTGACAGGAGGTGAAGTGGTTAAGAAACGTACTGATGAAATAAAAGCTATGGAGTTATTTGTGTTAGCTGAGGGTATACTTAACATCACCGCAGATTCCCAAAGCCCAACCGATGAAACTTTGCCTGTTTTTAAGGCCGATGCTAAAGAAGCCAGTATAGATATGCAGACACAATACCACCGCATTACTCAAGAAACAGTTTCAAATGAAGAAACCTCAGGGGACATGGGATTTGTAAATATTCCGAAAATTGCAGAGGGAACCCTGGAGCAAACGGATGCTTTGACCATTGGTGAAACACTGGAGACAAACGTTGTAGAAAGTGCTGATGAACTTATTGAACCACTCGTGGAATCGACGAAACCAGCAAAGGGAAACTTAACAAAATCTTTTGGAGCAGCAGAAAGTCATCAAGATACCCTTTTCGACTCACTCGGCTTGGTACCAGATGAAGATCGCAAGACTGCGCAAGGTAAAATAATTATTGGTGAAGGTGAAATTGTTGCAGAAGTTCAGGCCCCAACACTGATTGACACAGAAAAGGAACTCTTTTCTGTAGTTCCAGAGCTCGTGGATGCCAAATTAGATTTCGTCGAACATAGTGCATTGGAGATTAAACAGGAGACAACTGCTGAAAAAGAGCAAATCCTGTCCGGCCAAGTAGAGCCTATTTCACAGTTAGCTACAGAAAAGAGTATTCCCGCTGAGCTCAGGGTTACCAGCGTGTTCGAGGTTCAGCCAGGCCTTACATCTTGTGATATCATCGCAGAGGAAGCAAAGATCATATCCGCAAATCAAGTCTTTGACACAATGCCAATTGGAATTTCAAGTAAGCCCGATTTATTAGAGAGCATTAGACAAATAGAACAAGTTCAACAGCCTGAACTTAAAACGGGTAACTTAATACTGGATGAGAATCAACAGTCTTTGCAAGTTACTAATGTACAGACAACCGAGACTAGCACGGAGCTCGTGGATATCTTTCCGAAACAAAAGCTTACCAAGGCTCAAGCTGTCACCGAAGCTTTTAAGCATACGGAGGGCCTAGAGGTTATTCCGATGGAGTCAACGAGTGATAAAACCGAAGAAATCAAACCGACTGCAGTTCTTGCAGATATCAGCATAACGCAACAATTTGGAACTGATGTTAGAGAGCACGCCCCATTGGAAAGCGTCCAGCCACGAGAGAAGGAAGCACAGCCTCAGTCACAGACAACAGAAAGTAACTATGGTTTGCTGCAAGCACTGGAAACCAGCTCATGTGTTACTCTAGAAGGAGAAACAGTTCTATCTTCTGAAGAGCCCCACTCCTGGCAGTGTGCTGCTTTTGGAACATCAGGAGCTTTACAAGTGGCCAACTCCATAAGACCCCAACATATGGAGTCCTTGGAGAGGCTTAAAGAACAAAAAGATCTCAAGCAGCAGGCACATTTTAATATCGGGGAAATTACCTTACCTAATGTTGAGGAAATAATATCTTTTGATGCTTTAAAGGACCATACTACACCAGATTATGAAAAATCATCTGTTAGCAGCGTAAAAATCACTGAAAGTACCACAGCTTTAAAGACATCGACCGCTACTGTAAGTGAAAATACAGAGGACTTAAAGGACCAAGATTCACCTTTACAAATTCATGTTAAACCAAAACTTAATGAATTTACACAGAAAATACCTCTTTCTGAAGAAGCAAATGTTCTTGACTATATTTCGGACTTAAACAAAATGTTACCTACTTTGGCCACAAGTCAATTTTCAATGGAGAGTTTCTACGAAATCAATGTAAGACAGCCAGCTGTTCTTGAGAAGGAAGAGCTCCTTGAAGGTGTGGCCCAGCCAAGTGAACATCTCGTAAAAATAGCCCTCGACTCCACGACGGGTATAGCACTAATTCGTCAAGAAGATATTCTCGAGCTAGAGCGGGACCTTAAAGTTCCAGCAATTCAGTCAGAGCAGGCAAAACTCGTTTCATCAGAGCTTCTTCGGTTGCCTTTAACTGAAGGCATGCAAGAAAACCAAAGCACCGGTGATTTGGAGGACTTCAAGGTATCGAACAAGTTTGCGTCGCCCAAAATTGATCTTCTAAACGAAACAAAATCATTAGAAACGATTGTCTACGACTTTGTAACAAGATCAGCAGACTCAATTCAGCCAGATAACCTAGTACCCAAAAAGTCGGTAGTAACCCATGATCATACAACGGTCACTGGTAACATGGTTTTTGATGCAACTGAACCTTTTGTGGACATACCTGCCGACCAACGAACCGCATTTGGGATCTGGGATAAAAGTCATTCATTAATCGCAGAGGACCAAAGTGTGTTAGAATCTGAAAAACCTCTTGAAGTTGAAACAACACCAAATCAAAATGCGAAGCTTCTAGAGGATGGCAAAAGTCTGCATGCCAAGCTCGTGGCCGAAGCCACTGCATATGAAGCAATTGGTGAGGACCACGAAGTAGACAAATACAGCGTCAAGACAGCGGAAGTCACTCACGAACTTGCTGTTGTTCATGAAACCGAACTTCAGCAAGCTGTTGAAGCCGAAAGGGCGCTAAAGAGTGATGAACAATTTTTCGCAGTAGCAACGTCCGATGAAACACCATCGCGGCTTGGTTTGCCGATTATTTCCAAGACGCATCATGAAGAAGGCATTGATGAGCTATTAATTTCAACATCTGATGAGAAGACTGCTCAAACAAACTATGAAGGAAGACAGCATGAGGTGTGCGTTAGCGAAGTACGTGCGATAGAAAAATCAGAAGAACTGGTTAAAGCAGTTTTGGCTCCCGTTTCCGCTGTCGAGTCAATTGATACAACGTTTAAGGCCGCGCCAGAATCTCATCAGCCTCGAGTTTTCCAGAAGGAGTCAACTATACCTTCTCTGTCGCCTCAGGAAATCAAAGCAAATTCATCTGTAGACCTTCTTCAGGGTACCAAAATATCCGATGTGCTTACCCTTGAATCCTCTGCAAATATTAAAGATACTCAGGTTACTACGCAAGAGGCACAACTAGAGTTTGTCTCTGTTGTAGAGTCCAATAAAGTTCAAGTTCAAACGGATAACTTAATCATGCAGAAAGAAGATACTTTAGAAGAATCGCAAAGGGAGTACTTTGGAAAACCTTTTATTGAAGGCACACAGCGCGAAATGCTTGTCACTGAAGTCGTTTCAATTGAAAATGTGGGAAGTGTTGATCTACCCATAGGGCCAATTGCATTCCTAGCCAGTTCAACGACCAACGACAGAATTGCTCACTCGAGTATTGTGGAAACACAATTACCTTTAGACAAGGAAAGTGAGGCCCCTGTTGAATACGACAAAGTTGCTCAAGCTAAGGTCAAAGCAGATGAAGTCAAAGTACACAAAACCGTATCAGAAGTAAATGTCTATGAAATAACCAAAGACATTCGAGAATTAAAGGAGCAGGAGGTATCTGTCAAGGTCTCAAAGGATGCAGAAGTTAACAAAGCTCACATGACAACAATACAATCGACCTTCATAAAAGAGGACACCCTGCCCCAACTTAACATTATTGATGATATAGCTCAAGTGTCTAATATCGAACTTCAATCGTTGGTAACCGAAGAGGTTGTCGGCATGAGCTCCATACAAGAAACATATGAGCTTCAAGTTCCACCCAAAGGACAAGCAAACGTAGGTCAACAAACTCTCCATGAAGCTGCAAAAGTTTCTGAGCAATTAACATACGAACAATCTCCTGATATTGTGGTTAAGACAGATGAAGAAGCCCGTACAACGCCAAGCTTAATGGGAACGGTCCTTAAACCAGCCGAAAGTTTAACCGTTAATGTTTACGAAAATATTGAGGGTCATGGTGATTTTAAGCCCCACTCTGCTAAGATCTCATCAGACACAACTCTAAATTCTGAGCTGAAGGTTTCGGTGGTAGAAGAGGTGACTGCAATATCATCCTTGGGCAGCATTGCAACGGACGTACCCGAGGAGACAAAAGCAATTTTAGAAACAGTTTTACACCAAAACGTGGTTAACAGCGAGCAACTTTCTTGTGAAGATGTTAGCCCCTTAAAGGAAGAAAATAAGTCACTTTTCGAGCGAGCAAAAATACAACCTTCCGTCATAAGAGTTGCTCCGTTGATAAGCGAACAAAATGAAAAGGAAACAGTTCAAAAAATTATTGATATTCAAACTGACGAGAAACATGCGCTACCATCAATTACCACGCAAAGTACGTATATTAACCAAGAAACAATGCCACTTGAGCAAGTAAATTTATTAGAAAAGCAGGAACACACGTCTCAGAAAAATGCAAATGTACACATTGAAACCAACACTGCAGTAACATCAGAACAGCTAGACATATTCAGCACAACGACAAGTCGGATTTGCCCTGATAATGGGGATACATTAATTCCAAACCTAGTAACAAGTACATTCACAAATGCTTTACAAACTACACAATTTGTGTCAGAGTCTACACATGACGTCCCACAACTGCTGCCTAAAAATGCACACTATGAAACTACAACACACAATGAAGCACATTCTACTGCGGTTGAGTCACAAGCCCCTATACACATATCAAAAGATGACACTGATAGAACTCAGAAGAAAGAAACACAGGAAGTTATTGATTTAGAGATTTTAACAAAGAAAAGTTTAAATAAAACGGTAAAAAAAGAAAAGGGTAAGTATATATTTAGGTATCTCTTAAAAAGTTCAACCAAAAAGGCGTATTACTTTCACTACCACTCGACCCTCCAAACCCAAAGCACATATTACACAGAACAAAGCAATGCCACAAAGTCCATACAGAACCAAGTACTAAATGCACACTTTTTTACACAGATACAAAACAAAGCACAGACACAACACATACACAACAAAAGACACCAACACAAAAACAAGAAACCCGTGAAACCGAAATCACAGACACACCCGAGACTGTGAAAATATTTGAACAAATTTCGGAGGACGGAAAACTAAGAAAGAAGAAGATCCGAACTCGTGTTATCAAAAAAGTCAAGGGAAATAAACAAGAAGTAACAAAGATCGAAACCATCGAGGAGGACGACAAGCAACCAGAAACAACTGTTACTGTCCAAGAACTTCCATTTGAGGAAGAAGTTCGCGAAGAGATTCAGGAGCTACCGGAGCAGGTTCGCGTGGTTGAAACCGTTACCGAAGACGGCAAGCCAAAGAAGAAGAAGATCCGTACTCGAGTAATCAAGAAGGTCAAGGGTGACAAGCAAGAAGTTACCAAGATTGAAACCGTCGAGGAGGACGACAAGCAGCCCGAAACAACTGTCACTGTCGAAGAACTTCCATTTGAGGAAGAAGCACCCGAAGAGATTCAAGAGCTTCCAGAGGAGGTTCGCGTGGTTGAAACCGTTACCGAAGACGGCAAGCCAAAGAAGAAGAAGATCCGTACTCGAGTAATCAAGAAGGTCAAGGGTGACAAGCAAGAAGTTACCAAGATTGAAACCGTCGAGGAGGACGACAAGCAGCCCGAAACAACTGTCACTGTCGAAGAACTTCCATTTGAGGAAGAAGTACCCGAAGAGATTCAAGAGCTACCAGAGGAGGTTCACGTGGTTGAAACGGTTACCGAAGACGGCAAGCCAAAGAAGAAGAAGATCCGCACTCGAGTAATCAAGAAGGTCAAGGGTGACAAGCAAGAAGTTACCAAGATTGAAACCGTCGAGGAGGATGACAAGCAGCCCGAAACAACTGTCACTGTCGAAGAACTTCCATTTGAGGAAGAAGCACCCGAAGAGATTAAAGAGCTTCCAGAGGAGGTTCGCGTGGTTGAAACCGTTACCGAAGACGGCAAGCCAAAGAAGAAGAAGATCCGTACTCGAGTAATCAAGAAGGTCAAGGGTGACAAGCAAGAAGTTACCAAGATTGAAACCGTCGAGGAGGACGACAAGCAGCCCGAAACAACTGTCACTGTCGAAGAACTTCCATTTGAGGAAGAAGTACCCGAAGAGATTCAAGAGCTTCCAGAGGAGGTTCGCGTGGTTGAAACGGTTACCGAAGACGGCAAGCCAAAGAAGAAGAAGATCCGTACTCGAGTAATCAAGAAGGTCAAGGGTGACAAGCAAGAAGTTACCAAGATTGAAACCGTCGAGGAGGACGACAAGCAGCCCGAAACAACTGTCACTGTCGAAGAACTTCCATTTGAGGAAGAAGTACCCAAAGAGATTCAAGAGCTTCCAGAGGAGGTTCGCGTGGTTGAAACAGTTACCAAAGACGGCAAGCCAAAGAAGAAGAAGATCCGTACTCGAGTAATCAAGAAGGTCAAGGGTGACAAGCAAGAAGTTACCAAGATTGAAACTGTCGAGGAGGACGACAAGGCCCCGAAACAACTGTCACTGTCGAAGAACTTCCATTTGAGGAAGAAGCACCCGAAGAGATTCAAGAGCTTCCAGAGGAGGTTCGCGTGGTTGAAACGGTTACCGAAGACGGCAAGCCAAAGAAGAAGAAGATCCGTACTCGAGTAATCAAGAAGGTCAAGGGTGACAAACAAGAAGTTACCAAGATTGAAACCGTCGAGGAGGACGACAAGCAGCCCGAAACAACTGTCACTGTCGAAGAACTTCCATTTGAGGAAGAAGCACCCGAAGAGATTCAAGAGCTTCCAGAGGAGGTTCGCGTGGTTGAAACGGTTACCGAAGACGGCAAGCCAAAGAAGAAGAAGATCCGTACTCGAGTAATCAAGAAGGTCAAGGGTGACAAGCAAGAAGTTACCAAGATTGAAACCGTCGAGGAGGACGACAAGCAGCCCGAAACAACTGTCACTGTCGAAGAACTTCCATTTGAGGAAGAAGCACCCGAAGAGATTCAAGAGCTTCCAGAGGAGGTTCGCGTGGTTGAAACGGTTACCGAAGAAGGCAAGCCAAAGAAGAAGAAGATCCGTACTCGAGTAATCAAGAAGGTCAAGGGTGACAAACAAGAAGTTACCAAGATTGAAACCGTCGAGGAGGACGACAAGGCCCCCGAAACAACTGTTACAGTCGAAGAACTTCCATTTGAGGAAGAAGCACCCGAAGAGATTCAAGAGCTTCCAGAGGAGGTTCGCGTGGTTGAAACGGTTACCGAAGACGGCAAGCCAAAGAAGAAGAAGATCCGTACTCGAGTAATCAAGAAGGTCAAGGGTGACAAGCAAGAAGTTACCAAGATTGAAACCGTCGAGGAGGACGACAAGCAGCCCGAAACAACTGTCACTGTCGAAGAACTTCCATTTGAGGAAGAAGTACCCGAAGAGATTCAAGAGCTTCCAGAGGAGGTTCGCGTGGTTGAAACGGTTACCGAAGACGGCAAGCCAAAGAAGAAGAAGATCCGTACTCGAGTAATCAAGAAGGTCAAGGGTGACAAGCAAGAAGTTACCAAGATTGAAACCGTCGAGGAGGACGACAAGCAGCCCGAAACAACTGTCACTGTCGAAGAACTTCCATTTGAGGAAGAAGTACCCGAAGAGATTCAAGAGCTTCCAGAGGAGGTTCGCGTGGTTGAAACGGTTACCGAAGACGGCAAGCCAAAGAAGAAGAAGATCCGTACTAGAGTAATCAAGAAGGTCAAGGGTGACAAGCAAGAAGTTACCAAGATTGAAACCGTCGAGGAGGATGATAAGGCCCCTGAAACGACAGTTACAGTTGAAGAACTTCCATTTGAAGAAGAAGTGCCCGAAGAGATTCAAGAGCTTCCAGAGGAGGTTCGCGTGGTTGAAACGGTTACCGAAGACGGCAAGCCAAAGAAGAAGAAGATCCGTACTCGAGTAATCAAGAAGGTCAAGGGTGACAAGCAAGAAGTTACCAAGATTGAAACCGTCGAGGAGGACGACAAGCAGCCCGAAACAACTGTCACTGTCGAAGAACTTCCATTTGAGGAAGAAGTACCCGAAGAGATTCAAGAGCTTCCAGAGGAGGTTCGCGTGGTTGAAACGGTTACCGAAGACGGCAAGCCAAAGAAGAAGAAGATCCGTACTCGAGTAATCAAGAAGGTCAAGGGTGACAAGCAAGAAGTTACCAAGATTGAAACCGTCGAGGAGGACGACAAGCAGCCCCTGAAACAACAGTTACTGTTGAAGAACTTCCATTTGAAGAAGAAGTGCCCGAAGAGATTCAAGAGCTTCCAGAGGAGGTTCGCGTGGTTGAAACGGTTACCGAAGACGGCAAGCCAAAGAAGAAGAAGATCCGTACTCGAGTAATCAAGAAGGTCAAGGGTGACAAGCAAGAAGTTACCAAGATTGAAACCGTCGAGGAGGACGACAAGCAGCCCGAAACAACTGTCACTGTCGAAGAACTTCCATTTGAGGAAGAAACACCCGAAGAGATTCAAGAGCGTCCAGAGGAGGTTCGCGTGGTTGAAACGGTTACCGAAGACGGCAAGCCAAAGAAGAAGAAGATCCGTACTCGAGTAATCAAGAAGGTCAAGGGTGACAAACAAGAAGTTACCAAGATTGAAACCGTCGAGGAGGACGACAAGCAGCCCGAAACAACTGTCACTGTCGAAGAACTTCCATTTGAGGAAGAAGCACCCGAAGAGATTCAAGAGCTTCCAGAGGAGGTTCGCGTGGTTGAAACGGTTACCGAAGACGGCAAGCCAAAGAAGAAGAAGATCCGTACTCGAGTAATCAAGAAGGTCAAGGGTGACAAGCAAGAAGTTACCAAGATTGAAACTATCGAGGAGGACGACAAGCAACCCGAAACAACTGTCACTGTCGAAGAACTTCCATTTGAGGAAGAAGCACCCGAAGAGATTCAAGAGCTTCCAGAGGAGGTTCGCGTGGTTGAAACGGTTACCGAAGACGGCAAGCCAAAGAAGAAGAAGATCCGTACTCGAGTAATCAAGAAGGTCAAGGGTGACAAACAAGAAGTTACCAAAATTGAAACCGTCGAGGAGGATGATAAGGCCCCTGAAACGACAGTTACAGTTGAAGAACTTCCATTTGAAGAAGAAGTGCCCGAAGAAATTCATGAGCTTCCAGAGGAGGTTCGCGTGGATGAAACCGTTACCGAAGACGGCAAGCCAAAGAAGAAGAAGATCCGTACTCGAGTAATCAAGAAAGTCAAGGGTGACAAACAAGAAGTTACCAAAATTGAAACCATCGAGGAGGATGATAAGGCCCCTGAAACGACAGTTACAGTTGAAGAACTTCCATTTGAAGAAGAAGTGCCCGAAGAGATTCAAGAGCTTCCAGAGGAGGTTCGCGTGGTTGAAACAGTTACCAAAGACGGCAAGCCAAAGAAGAAGAAGATCCGTACTCGAGTAATCAAAAAGGTCAAGGGTGACAAGCAAGAAGTTACCAAGATTGAAACCGTCGAGGAGGACGACATGCAGCCCGAAACAACTGTCACTGTCGAAGAACTTCCATTTGAGGAAGAAGCACCCGAAGTGATTCAAGAGCTTCCAGAGGAGGTTCGCGTGGTTGAAACGGTTACCGAAGACGGCAAGCCAAAGAAGAAGAAGATCCGTACTCGAGTAATCAAGAAGGTCAAGGGTGACAAACAAGAAGTTACCAAGATTGAAACCGTCGAGGAGGACGATAAGGCAGCCCTGAAACGACAGTTACAGTTGAAGAACTTCCATTTGAAGTAGAAGTGCCCGAAGAGATTCAAGAGCTTCCAGAGGAGGTTCGCGTGGTTGAAACCGTTACCGAAGACGGCAAGCCAAAGAAGAAGAAGATCCGTACTCGAGTTATCAAGAAGGTCAAGGGTGACAAACAAGAAGTTACCAAAATTGAAACCGTCGAGGAGGATGATAAGGCCCCTGAAACGACAGTTACAGTTGAAGAACTTCCATTTGAAGAAGAAGTGCCCGAAGAAATTCAAGAGCTTCCAGAGGAGGTTCGCGTGGTTGAAACCGTTACCGAAGACGGCAAGCCAAAGAAGAAGAAGATCCGTACTCGAGTAATCAAGAAAGTCAAGGGTGACAAACAAGAAGTTACCAAAATTGAAACCATCGAGGAGGATGATAAGGCCCCTGAAACGACAGTTACAGTTGAAGAACTTCCATTTGAAGAAGAAGCACCCGAAGAGATTGAAGAGCTTCCAGAGGAGGTTCGCGTGGTTGAAACCGTTACCGAAGACGGCAAGCCAAAGAAGAAGAAGATCCGTACTCGAGTAATCAAGAAGGTCAAGGGTGACAAGCAAGAAGTTACCAAGATTGAAACCGTCGAGGAGGACGACAAACAGCCCGAAACAACTGTCACTGTCGAAGAACTTCCATTTGAGGAAGAAGCACCCGAAGAGATTCAAGAGCTTCCAGAGGAGGTTCGCGTGGTTGAAACGGTTACCGAAGACGGCAAGCCAAAGAAGAAGAAGATCCGTACTCGAGTAATCAAGAAGGTCAAGGGTGACAAGCAAGAAGTTACCAAGATTGAAACCGTCGAGGAGGACGACAAGCAGCCCGAAACAACTGTCACAGTCGAAGAACTTCCATTTGAGAAAGAAGCACCCGAAGAGATTCAAGAGCTTCCAGAGGAGGTTCGCGTGGTTGAAACCGTTACCGAAGACGGCAAGCCAAAGAAGAAGAAGATCCGTACTCGAGTAATCAAGAAGGTCAAGGGTGACAAGCAAGAAGTTACCAAGATTGAAACCGTCGAGGAGGACGACAAGCAGCCCGAAACAACTGTCACTGTCGAAGAACTTCCATTTGAGGAAGAAGCACCCGAAGAGATTCAAGAGCTTCCAGAGGAGGTTCGCGTGGTTGAAACGGTTACCGAAGACGGCAAGCCAAAGAAGAAGAAGATCCGTACTCGAGTAATCAAGAAGGTCAAGGGTGACAAGCAAGAAGTTACCAAGATTCAAACCGTCGAGGAGGACGACAAGCAGCCCGAAACAACTGTCACTGTCGAAGAACTTCCATTTGAGGAAGAAGCACCCGAAGAGATTCAAGAGCTTCCAGAGGAGGTTCGCGTGGTTGAAACGGTTACCGAAGACGGCAAGCCAAAGAAGAAGAAGATCCGTACTCGAGTAATCAAGAAGGTCAAGGGTGACAAACAAGAAGTTACCAAGATTGAAACCGTCGAGGAGGATGATAAGGCCCCTGAAACGACAGTAACAGTTGAAGAACTTCCATTTGAAGAAGAAGTGCCCGAAGAAATTCAAGAGCTTCCAGAGGAGGTTCGCGTGGTTGAAACCGTTACCGAAGACGGCAAGCCAAAGAAGAAAAAGATCCGTACTCGAGTAATCAAGAAGGTCAAGGGTGACAAACAAGTCGTTACCAAAATTGAAACCGTCGAGGAGGATGATAAAGCCCCTGAAACGACAGTTACAGTTGAAGAACTTCCATTTGAAGAAGAAGTGCCCGAAGAAATTCAAGAGCTTCCAGAGGAGGTTCGCGTGGTTGAAACCGTTACCGAAGACGGCAAGCCAAAGAAGAAGAAGATCCGTACTCGAGTAATCAAGAAGGTCAAGGGTGACAAACAAGAAGTTACCAAGATTGAAACCGTCGAGGAGGATGATAAGGCCCCTGAAACGACAGTAACAGTTGAAGAACTTCCATTTGAAGAAGAAGTGCCCGAAGAAATTCAAGAGCTTCCAGAGGAGGTTCGCGTGGTTGAAACCGTTACCGAAGACGGCAAGCCAAAGAAGAAGAAGATCCGTACTCGAGTAATCAAGAAGGTCAAGGGTGACAAACAAGTCGTTACCAAAATTGAAACCGTCGAGGAGGATGATAAAGCCCCTGAAACGACAGTTACAGTTGAAGAACTTCCATTTGAGGAAGAAGCACCCGAAGAGATTCAAGAGCTTCCAGAGGAGGTTCGCGTGGTTGAAACGGTTACCGAAGACGGCAAGCCAAAGAAGAAGAAGATCCGTACTCGAGTAATCAAGAAGGTCAAGGGTGACAAGCAAGAAGTTACCAAGATTCAAACCGTCGAGGAGGACGACAAGCAGCCCGAAACAACTGTCACTGTCGAAGAACTTCCATTTGAGGAAGAAGCACCCGAAGAGATTCAAGAGCTTCCAGAGGAGGTTCGCGTGGTTGAAACGGTTACCGAAGACGGCAAGCCAAAGAAGAAGAAGATCCGTACTCGAGTAATCAAGAAGGTCAAGGGTGACAAACAAGAAGTTACCAAGATTGAAACCGTCGAGGAGGATGATAAGGCCCCTGAAACGACAGTAACAGTTGAAGAACTTCCATTTGAAGAAGAAGTGCCCGAAGAAATTCAAGAGCTTCCAGAGGAGGTTCGCGTGGTTGAAACCGTTACCGAAGACGGCAAGCCAAAGAAGAAGAAGATCCGTACTCGAGTAATCAAGAAGGTCAAGGGTGACAAACAAGTCGTTACCAAAATTGAAACCGTCGAGGAGGATGATAAAGCCCCCGAAACGACAGTTACAGTTGAAGAACTTCCATTTGAAGAAGAAGTGCCCGAAGAAATTCAAGAGCTTCCAGAGGAGGTTCGCGTGGTTGAAACGGTTACCGAAGACGGCAAGCCAAAGAAGAAGAAGATCCGTACTCGAGTAATCAAGAAGGTCAAGGGTGACAAACAAGAAGTTACCAAAATTGAAACCGTCGAGGAGGATGATAAGGCCCCTGAAACGACAGTTACAGTTGAAGAACTTTCATTTGAAGAAGAAGTGCCCGAAGAAATTCAAGAGCTTCCAGAGGAGGTTCGCGTGGTTGAAACCGTTACCGAAGACGGCAAGCCAAAGAAGAAGAAGATCCGTACTCGAGTAATCAAGAAGGTCAAGGGTGACAAGCAAGAAGTTACCAAGATTGAAACCGTCGAGGAGGACGACAAACAGCCCGAAACAACTGTCACTGTCGAAGAACTTCCATTTGAGGAAGAAGCACCCGAAGAGATTCAAGAGCTTCCAGAGGAGGTTCGCGTGGTTGAAACCGTTACCGAAGACGGCAAGCCAAAGAAGAAGAAGATCCGTACTCGAGTAATCAAGAAGGTCAAGGGTGACAAGCAAGAAGTTACCAAGATTGAAACCGTCGAGGAGGACGACAAGCAGCCCGAAACAACTGTCACAGTCGAAGAACTTCCATTTGAGAAAGAAACACCCGAAGAGATTCAAGAGCTTCCAGAGGAGGTTCGCGTGGTTGAAACCGTTACCGAAGACGGCAAGCCAAAGAAGAAGAAGATCCGTACTCGAGTGATCAAGAAGGTCAAGGGTGACAAGCAAGAAGTTACCAAGATTGAAACCGTCGAGGAGGACGACAAGCAGCCCGAAACAACTGTCACTGTCGAAGAACTTTTATTTGAGGAAGAAGCACCCGAAGAGATTCAAGAGCTTCCAGAGGAGGTTCGCGTGGTTGAAACCGTTACCGAAGACGGCAAGCCAAAGAAGAAGAAGATCCGTACTCGAGTAATCAAGAAGGTCAAGGGTGACAAGCAAGAAGTTACCAAGATTGAAACCGTCGAGGAGGACGACAAGCAGCCCGAAACAACTGTCACTGTCGAAGAACTTCCATTTGAGGAAGAAGCACCCGAAGAGATTCAAGAGCTTCCAGAGGAGGTTCGCGTGGTTGAAACGGTTACCGAAGACGGCAAGCCAAAGAAGAAGAAGATCCGTACTCGAGTAATCAAGAAGGTCAAGGGTGACAAGCAAGAAGTTACCAAGATTGAAACCGTCGAGGAGGACGACAAGCAGCCCGAAACAACTGTCACTGTCGAAGAACTTCCATTTGAGGAAGAAGCACCCGAAGAGATTCAAGAGCTTCCAGAGGAGGTTCGCGTGGTTGAAACGGTTACCGAAGACGGCAAGCCAAAGAAGAAGAAGATCCGTACTCGAGTAATCAAGAAGGTCAAGGGTGACAAACAAGAAGTTACCAAGATTGAAACCGTCGAGGAGGATGATAAGGCCCCTGAAACGACAGTAACAGTTGAAGAACTTCCATTTGAAGAAGAAGTGCCCGAAGAAATTCAAGAGCTTCCAGAGGAGGTTCGCGTGGTTGAAACCGTTACCGAAGACGGCAAGCCAAAGAAGAAGAAGATCCGTACTCGAGTAATCAAGAAGGTCAAGGGTGACAAACAAGTCGTTACCAAAATTGAAACCGTCGAGGAGGATGATAAAGCCCCTGAAACGACAGTTACAGTTGAAGAACTTCCATTTGAAGAAGAAGTGCCTGAAGAAATTCAAGAGCTTCCAGAGGAGGTTCGCGTGGTTGAAACGGTTACCGAAGACGGCAAGCCAAAGAAGAAGAAGATCCGTACTCGAGTAATCAAGAAGGTCAAGGGTGACAAACAAGAAGTTACCAAAATTGAAACCGTCGAGGAGGATGATAAGGCCCCTGAAACGACAGTTACAGTTGAAGAACTTTCATTTGAAGAAGAAGTGCCCGAAGAAATTCAAGAGCTTCCAGAGGAGGTTCGCGTGGTTGAAACCGTTACCGAAGACGGCAAGCCAAAGAAGAAGAAGATCCGTACTCGAGTAATCAAGAAGGTCAAGGGTGACAAGCAAGAAGTTACCAAGATTGAAACCGTCGAGGAGGACGACAAGCAGCCCGAAACAACTGTCACTGTCGAAGAACTTCCATTTGAGGAAGAAGCACCCGAAGAGATTCAAGAGCTTCCAGAGGAGGTTCGCGTGGTTGAAACGGTTACCGAAGACGGCAAGCCAAAGAAGAAGAAGATCCGTACTCGAGTAATCAAGAAGGTCAAGGGTGACAAGCAAGAAGTTACCAAGATTGAAACCGTCGAGGAGGACGACAAGCAGCCCGAAACAACTGTCACTGTCGAAGAACATCCATTTGAGGAAGAAGCACCCGAAGAGATTCAAGAGCTTCCAGAGGAGGTTCGCGTGGTTGAAACGGTTACCGAAGACGGCAAGCCAAAGAAGAAGAAGATCCGTACTCGAGTAATCAAGAAGGTCAAGGGTGACAAACAAGAAGTTACCAAGATTGAAACCGTCGAGGAGGATGATAAGGCCCCTGAAACGACAGTTACAGTTGAAGAACTTCCATTTGAAGAAGAAGTGCCCGAAGAAATTCAAGAGCTTCCAGAGGAGGTTCGCGTGGTTGAAACCGTTACCGAAGACGGCAAGCCAAAGAAGAAGAAGATCCGTACTCGAGTAATCAAGAAGGTCAAGGGTGACAAACAAGAAGTTACCAAGATTGAAACCGTCGAGGAGGACGACAAGCAGCCCGAAACAACTGTCACTGTCGAAGAACTTCCATTTGAGGAAGAAGCACCCGAAGAGATTCAAGAGCTCCCAGAGGAGGTTCGCGTGGTTGAAACGGTTACCGAAGACGGCAAGCCAAAGAAGAAGAAGATCCGTACTCGAGTAATCAAGAAGGTCAAGGGTGACAAGCAAGAAGTTACCAAGATTGAAACTATCGAGGAGGACGACAAGCAACCCGAAACAACTGTCACTGTCGAAGAACTTCCATTTGAGGAAGAAACACCCGAAGAGATTCAAGAGCTTCCAGAGGAAATTCGCGTGGTTGAAACGGTAACCGAAAACGGCAAGCCAAAGAAGAAGAAGATCCGTACTCGAGTAATCAAGAAGGTCAAGGGCGACAAACAAGAAGTTACCAAAATTGAAACCGTCGAGGAGGATGATAAGGCCCCTGAAACGACAGTTACAGTTGAAGAACTTCCATTTGAAGAAGAAGTGCCCGAAGAGATTCAAGAGCTTCCAGAGGAGGTTCGCGTGGTTGAAACCGTTACCGAAGACGGCAAGCCAAAGAAGAAGAAGATCCGTACTCGAGTAATCAAGAAAGTCAAGGGTGACAAACAAGAAGTTACCAAAATAGAAATCATCGAGGAGGATGATAAGGCCCCTGAAACGACAGTTACAGTTGAAGAACTTCCATTTGAAGTAGAAGTGCCCGAAGAGATTCAAGAGCTTCCAGCGGAGGTTTGCGTGGTTGAAACGGTTACCGAAGACGGCAAGCCAAAGAAGAAGAAGATCCGTACTCGAGTAATCAAGAAGGTCAAGGGTGACAAACAAGAAGTTACCAAGATTGAAACCGTAGAGGAGGATGATAAGGCCCCTGAAACGACAGTTACAGTTGAAACACTTCCATTTGAAGAAGAAGTACCCGAGGAGATTCAAGAGCTTCCAGAGGAGGTTCGCGTGGTTGAAACCGTTACCGAAGACGGCAAGCCAAAGAAGAAGAAGATCCGTACTCGAGTAATCAAGAAGGTCAAGGGTGATAAACAAGAAGTAACAAAGATTGAAACCGTCGAGGAGGATGATAAGGCCCCTGAAACGACAGTTACAGTTGAAGAACTTCCATTTGAGGAAGAAGTACCCGAGGAGATCCAAGAGCTTCCAGAGGAGGTTCGCGTGGTTGAAACCGTTACCGAAGACGGCAAGCCAAAGAAGAAGAAGATCCGTACTCGAGTAATCAAGAAGGTCAAGGGTGATAAACAAGAAGTAACAAAGATTGAAACCGTCGAGGAGGATGATAAGGAACCTGAAACGACAGTTACAGTTGAAGAACTTCCATTTGAAGAAGAAGTGCCCGAAGAGATTCAAGAGCTCCCAGAGGAGGTTCGCGTGGTTGAAACCGTTACCGAAGACGGCAAGCCAAAGAAGAAGAAGATCCGTACTCGAGTAATCAAGAAGGTCAAGGGTGACAAACAAGAAGTTACCAAAATTGAAACCGTCGAGGAGGATGATAAGGCCCCTGAAACGACAGTTACAGTTGAGGAACTTCCATTTGAAGAAGAAGTTCCCAAAGAGATTCAAGAGCTTCCAGAGGAGGTTCGCGTGGTTGAAACCGTTACCGAAGACGGCAAGCCAAAGAAGAAGAAGATCCGTACTCGAGTAATCAAGAAGGTCAAGGGTGACAAACAAGAAGTAACAAAGATTGAAACCGTCGAGGAGGATGATAAGGAACCTGAAACGACAGTTACAGTTGAAGAACTTCCATTTGAAGAAGAAGTGCCCGAAGAGATTCAAGAGCTTCCAGAGGAGGTTCGCGTGGTTGAAACCGTTACCGAAGACGGCAAGCCAAAGAAGAAGAAGATCCGTACTCGAGTTATCAAGAAGGTCAAGGGTGACAAACAAGAAGTTACCAAAATTGAAACCGTCGAGGAGGATGATAAGGCCCCTGAAACGACAGTTACAGTTGAAGAACTTCCATTTAAAGAAGAAGTGCCCGAAGAGATTCAAGAGCTTCCGGAGGAGGTTCGCGTGGTTGAAACCGTTACCGAAGACGGCAAGCCAAAGAAGAAGAAGATCCGTACTCGAGTTATCAAGAAGGTCAAGGGTGACAAACAAGAAGTTACAAAAATTGAAACCGTCGAGGAAGATGATAAGGAACCTGAAACGACAGTAACAGTTGAAGAACTTCCATTTGAAGAAGAAGTGCCCGAAGAAATTCAAGAGCTTCCAGAGGAGGTTCGCGTGGTTGAAACCGTTACCGAAGACGGCAAGCCAAAGAAGAAGAAGATCCGTACTCGAGTTATCAAGAAGGTCAAGGGTGACAAGCAAGAAGTTACCAAGATTGAAACCGTCGAGGAGGATGATAAGGAACCTGAAACGACAGTTACAGTTGAAGAACTTCCATTTGAAGAAGAAGTGCCCGTAGAAATTCAAGAGCTTCCAGAGGAGGTTCGCGTGGTTGAAACCGTTACCGAAGACGGCAAGCCAAAGAAGAAGAAGATCCGTACTCGAGTAATCAAGAAGGTCAAGGGTGACAAGCAAGAAGTTACCAAAATTGAAACCGTCGAGGAGGATGATAAGGAACCTGAAACGACAGTTACAGTTGAAGAACTTCCATTTGAAGAAGAAGTGCCCGATGAGATTCAAGAGCTTCCAGAGGAGGTTCGCGTGGTTGAAACCGTTACCGAAGACGGAAAGCCAAAGAAGAAGAAGATCCGTACTCGAGTAATCAAGAAGGTCAAGGGTGACAAACAAGAAGTAACAAAGATTGAAACCGTCGAGGAGGATGATAAGGAACCTGAAACGACAGTTACAGTTGAAGAACTTCCATTTGAAGAAGAAGTGCCCGAAGAGATTCAAGAGCTTCCAGAGGAGGTTCGCGTGGTTGAAACCGTTACCGAAGACGGCAAGCCAAAGAAGAAGAAGATCCGTACTCGAGTTATTAAGAAGGTCAAGGGTGACAAACAAGAAGTTACCAAAATTGAAACCGTCGAGGAGGATGATAAGGCCCCTGAAACGACAGTTACAGTTGAAGAACTTCCATTTAAAGAAGAAGTGCCCGAAGAGATTCAAGAGCTTCCGGAGGAGGTTCGCGTGGTTGAAACCATTACCGAAGACGGCAAGCCAAAGAAGAAGAAGATCCGTACTCGAGTTATCAAGAAGGTCAAGGGTGACAAACAAGAAGTTACCAAAATTGAAACCGTCGAGGAAGATGATAAGGAACCTGAAACGACAGTAACAGTTGACGAACTTCCATTTGAAGAAGAAGTGCCCGAAGAAATTCAAGAGCTTCCAGAGGAGGTTCGCGTGGTTGAAACCGTTACCGAAGACGGCAAGCCAAAGAAGAAGAAGATCCGAACTCGAGTTATCAAGAAGGTCAAGGGTGACAAGCAAGAAGTTACCAAGATTGAAACCGTCGAGGAGGATGATAAGGAACCTGAAACGACAGTTACAGTTGAAGAACTTCCATTTGATGAAGAAGTGCCCAAAGAAATTCAAGAGCTTCCAGAGGAGGTTCGCGTGGTTGAAACCGTTACCGAAGACGGCAAGCCAAAGAAGAAGAAGATCCGTACTCGAGTTATCAAGAAGGTCAAGGGTGACAAGCAAGAAGTTACCAAGATTGAAACCGTCGAGGAGGATGATAAGGAACCTGAAACGACAGTTACAGTTGAAGAACTTCCATTTGAAGAAGAAGTGCCCGAAGAAATTCAAGAGCTTCCAGAGGAGGTTCGCGTGGTTGAAACCGTTACCGAAGACGGCAAGCCAAAGAAGAAGAAGATCCGTACTCGAGTAATCAAGAAGGTCAAGGGTGACAAGCAAGAAGTTACCAAAATTGAAACCGTCGAGGAGGATGATAAGGAACCTGAAACGACAGTAACAGTTGAAGAACTTCCATTTGAAGAAGAAGTGCCCGAAGAGATTCAAGAGCTTCCAGAGGAGGTTCGCGTGGTTGAAACCGTTACCGAAGACGGCAAGCCAAAGAAGAAGAAGATCCGTACTCGAGTAATCAAGAAGGTCAAGGGTGACAAACAAGAAGTAACAAAGATTGAAACCGTCGAGGAGGATGATAAGGAACCTGAAACGACAGTTACAGTTGAAGAACTTCCATTTGAAGAAGAAGTGCCCGAAGAGATTCAAGAGCTTCCAGAGGAGGTTCGCGTGGTTGAAACCGTTACCGAAGACGGCAAGCCAAAGAAGAAGAAGATCCGTACTCGAGTTATCAAGAAGGTCAAGGGTGACAAACAAGAAGTTACCAAAATTGAAACCGTCGAGGAGGATGATAAGGCCCCTGAAACGACAGTTACAGTTGAAGAACTTCCATTTAAAGAAGAAGTGCCCGAAGAGATTCAAGAGCTTCCGGAGGAGGTTCGCGTGGTTGAAACCGTTACCGAGGACGGCAAGCCAAAGAAGAAGAAGATCCGTACTCGAGTTATCAAGAAGGTCAAGGGTGACAAACAAGAAGTTACCAAAATTGAAACCGTCGAGGAAGATGATAAGGAACCTGAAACGACAGTAACAGTTGAAGAACTTCCATTTGAAGAAGAAGTGCCCGAAGAAATTCAAGAGCTTCCAGAGGAGGTTCGCGTGGTTGAAACCGTTACCGAAGACGGCAAGCCAAAGAAGAAGAAGATCCGTACTCGAGTTAATCAAGAAGGTCAAGGGTGACAAGCAAGAAGTTACCAAGATTGAAACCGTCGAGGAGGATGATAAGGAACCTGAAACGACAGTTACAGTTGAAGAACTTCCATTTGAAGAAGAAGTGCCCGAAGAAATTCAAGAGCTTCCAGAGGAGGTTCGCGTGGTTGAAACCGTTACCGAAGACGGCAAGCCAAAGAAGAAGAAGATCCGTACTCGAGTAATCAAGAAGGTCAAGGGTGACAAGCAAGAAGTTACCAAGATTGAAACCGTCGAGGAGGATGATAAGGAACCTGAAACGACAGTTACAGTTGAAGAACTTCTATTTGAAGAAGAAGTGCCCGAAGAAATTCAAGAGCTTCCAGAGGAGGTTCGCGTGGTTGAAACCGTTACCGAAGACGGCAAGGCAAAGAAGAAGAAGATCCGTACTCGAGTAATCAAGAAGGTCAAGGGTGACAAGCAAGAAGTTACCAAGATTGAAACCGTCGAGGAGGACGACAAGCAGCCCGAAACAACTGTCACTGTCGAAGAACTTCCATTTGAGGAAGAAGCACCCGAAGAGATTCAAGAGCTTCCAGAGGAGGTTCGCGTGGTTGAAACCGTTACCGAAGACGGCAAGCCAAAGAAGAAGAAGATCCGTACTCGAGTAATCAAGAAGGTCAAGGGTGACAAACAAGAAGTTACAAAGATTGAAACCGTCGAGGAGGATGATAAGGAACCTGAAACGACAGTTACAGTTGAAGAACTTCCATTTGAAGAAGAAGTTCCCGAAGAGATTCAAGAGCTTCCAGAGGAGGTTCGCGTTGTTGAAACCGTTACCGAAGACGGCAAGCGAAAGAAGAAGAAGATCCGTACTAGAGTAATCAAGAAGGTCAAGGGAGACAAGCAAGAAGTTACCAAAATTGAAACCGTCGAGGAGGATGATAAGGAACCTGAAACGACAGTTACAGTTGAAGAACTTCCATTTGAAGAAGAAGTGCCCGAAGAGATTCAAGAGCTTCCAGAGGAGGTTCGCGTGGTTGAAACCGTCACCGAAGACGGCAAACCAAAGAAGCAAAAGATCCGTACTCGAGTAATAAAGAAGGTGAAGGGTGACAAACAAGAAGTTACAAAGATCGAAACAATAGAAGAGGAAGACAAAAAACCTGAAACAACTGTAACAGTCGAAGAAACTGATTTAAGGGCTTCGAGTCAAGGCAAAATTAAGCTGAAAAAAGAGTGGTCGTCCAAAAACCTGAAGACGAAGTTACTGTTTTTGAATTGCCGGAGCGAAAGTCGATTATTATGTCACAAAAGGAGGATGGTACTCCAACAAAAACTGTTATTAAAACAAGAATCATTAAAAAGATTCAAGGCCCTAACATGGAAGTTACTAAAGTTCAAACCGTGGAGGAATATGAAAAAGCACCGAAGACCAAAGTAACGGTAGAAAAGTTTGAAATGCCATTCCCTGAACTTCCAGAAGAGAAGATTTCTGAAGTAGTCGTTATGCCAGATGAGGTATTCGAATCTGAAACTGTTGATACTGAAGGACATCCTAAAATCATTAAAACCAAGAAGCGTGTCATTAAAAAGCCAGCCTTCGATAATACGGAAGAAGTTACAGAAATCGGAATTATTGAACAGGAAAATGTTGAGCCAATTTATTCTATTTCAATTAAAGAACAGCCGTTAACAGATTCGAAGCCTGACGACAGTAAATTAGTTGAGCTACCTGAGCATGTGACCGAGTTGGAAGTTGTTTTATCTGATGGAACAAAAAAGAAAAAGACCGTTAAATCTAGAGCTTTTAAAAAGAACATCAACGCAGAGCTTGACGAGGTAACAACGGTTCATATAATAGAGGAGGAGGATAAGGAGCCGCTAACTACAGTTAAAATAGAGGTTTTACCTGCTGACGAGACTTCCATTGCACCCATACCTATAGAAGAACTTCCTGAGGAAACAGTGTTCACCGAAGAATTAGATGACAATAAAAAGCCAAAGAAGAAGACCACCAAAACACGCACATTCAAAAAGCAAGGCCCGGACGATGACGAATATTTCCAAATCCAAACCATTGAAGAGGAGGGCAAAGAACCCTACTCCCTTATACGAGTTGTGAGCGATGAAAATATTGCTGATATTATAGATATTAGTAAGCTTGACGACGAAAAGGTTTCCAAACACAAACAAAAGCCACAAAAGCAGAAGGGTAAGAACACAAACAAACACACCATTCAAAAACACATTCCACATAAAAAACTCGAATTGAAGTATACGCAAAAATTCATTGTCTTTTTTACATTTTATTTGAAAAACGTTTAGTTTTTTTTTTAATTTTATTAGTTTACTTTTTTATAAAGACTTTAAATAACATATTTTTCTGATCATTCCACAATCCCAAAACAAACATAAACGCCTCACAACAGTGGAGAAACCAAAGTCCGATAACACAGAAACGGAACACCCAGTTTACATCACGACATTTAAATCCGTACAAAACGAAGATGGAGAAACAACCATACAAACTGAAAACAAACGAGTTTCTCAGGAGGAAGGCATCGTTGTTGAGGAAGTCCTTAGTGATACAGAACTCATTCCAGAAGACACTACACAATCACTCCTTGAAATAATCGAAGTCAGCGAGCCAACAGGTGATTTTTTCTTATTAAACACATTTCTATACATAAGCACATACTTTTCGAACAGTAATTTTTTAAAGTATAAACCAGTTTGTGGTTCATACAAATACCCAATTGATGATGATTAGGTGAAGTAGATTTGTATAACATATCATTACACATTTGTACACATATACCTTAAAATTTCAAAAACCTGCATACACAAAAAAAATGCATACACAAAAACATGATCGACATTTTGTGAAAAATATATTTACTAACGAACTTATCCAATAAACTATTTAGTACGTGGGACCTGAAATTGAAACTTTTTACAAAAATCCTGATACGTACAAAAGCCATGCTTTAACAAACCGGACGCCTTTGCTTAGACAAAAACTTTGAACGAGCCCTTATTTTATTTAAATTTTGTATTTAGTTAACAAATTACGGCTAGCTGCGGTCAAAAAAAAAAGCAATTGTTCTTTTTTTAAAATAAAAAATAAAGTAATTTTAAAGCAACTAATAAATTTTTTTTATATTTTCTTATAAACTATATGAGACTAATTTTTAATGCTCTAATTAAAATTTTTTTTAAACTGCTATAAATGTGTATTCACTTTGATATATTCCTAAATTAAATTATATAAAATCGTTTCAAAATATAATTTTTTGCATTTTTTAAAGGCGTTCGGGTTGTAAAAGAATAATTAAAATTTTAATACTTTTTTAACCCATGCAAGTAAAAACGCATAACTTTGGGCTACTTGGAACAAAGTTTGTGAGTTTTAAAGCATTATGTAAAATGCAAATATAAGTGTAAAAATTAGTTTAGTCCTAACACAAAACACATAATTCTTTCTTAAACAGACCAATACAACAAAGAGTACACAATCACTGAACCTGAAGAGGCAAGCGCAGGCGCCGTACAAACCCCGACTAAAGACAAAAAACCAAAACAGAAAAAGACACTAGGCACTCCTATTGAGGAAGTTGACGAGACTATTATTGATGAACAAAGTACAGGGGAACTGACTGACCTGACTGACAAAACTGCAAAAAAACGAAAGCCAAAGAAGGTTGAAATTAAAATAGATGAAGTTGTTTCTGATGACAAACCAGTTGAAAAGAAAGAAAAGCCAAAGAAAAAGAAAGCTGTTAAGTCGAAAAGGGATGAAATGGATGACTACATTCAGTTCCTCATACACCAAGAAATTCCAAAGACTGTTCTTCAAGGATACCAAAGAACTGAAATGGAGCTTCCTCAACGTGCTCGTCGGGACTCATCTTTTAAACAACCCGTTAAGCTAACACCAATGAAAATCGAAAAAGTCGAGATTAAAAAGCCTAAAATGGTTGAAATAAGTTCGGTTGTAGAGTTCCCACAAATGCTCAAGTTAAAAGCTCCTAAGCAACGACCCCAGGAAGAGAAAAAGAAAAAGAACGAAGCATCTTTTAAGAACAAAAAATTGAAAAGCTGGATAAGGTTTATACCTTATGCACCATACTGCTTCCCATATGTGGTTACAGAATTGGAAACTTATCAAGATAACGGTGACCTTTCTCGAAATGTTGAAGAGGCGGAAAAGGTTTTGAAATTGCGTCCAAAGAAGTTCAAGCATACGAAACCCGAAAAGGCAGAACTAGAAGAACCCGATCTGCAAGTTATCGAATCTGAAAATGCGCAAACATCGGATGAAGAACAGCCAAAGCCGAAGTACAAACGTGCAAAAAAGACATCGGACGAAAATCTCGAGGAAAAACGGAAACTGAAGCTTGGTAAGGGTAAAATTCCCCAAAATGTTGAGGCAATTGAGGAAATTCATTTAAAACCGGTAAAGCTAGACATCACAGAAGAAGGTGCCGACGAAAAACAAGGTAAAAAAGTGGAAGAGGAAGCTCTAAAGAAAAAGAAAACCAAAAAGCCGGAAAAAACTGATGAAGGACTTCAATTTGAGCCGATCGAATTTAGTGATCTTGAAGTTACGTCTGAATTCCCGGAGGAGTCAGACTCATCTTTAATTGACGAAACTTCGACACATGACAAGCCTAAGTACAAGAGGAAAAAGAAGCCGACTCCTAAGCCGGACAGTAACCAGTATAAAATAACTCCCGGAAAACCAAAGGAACTTGGAGAACTTCCAGCCGATGACCTAAAATTGCGCAAGCGCCAAGGAGAAAGGCCAGACAAAGAAAAGGAAGAGGTTAAGCTCAAACCATTTTACAAGTTTGAAGTCGTTGAACTGGAGCCAGAAGATGTCCCTGCTGAAACACTTCCAACCAGTGAAAAACTTTCAAAGGAACCCAAGAAAAAGCGCAAGCTCAAGCTTAAGACTGAACAGGAAGAAAACACCATTGAAATAGTTGAAATTGTTCCTGAAGGTAACGATGACAAAGTTTATGAAGTTACGGTCACAAGTTCTGAAGTTGTATCAAATGACAAAACACCCAACAAAGTACTCAAAAAGAAGGTCAAGCGCATGAACAAGAAGGAATTGGATGATTTTGTCACAGAGTTAAAAGAAGAACCGGATCAGAAGTTCTATGAGACCAGCATGCAAGATTTCTATGAGGTTAGGTTGACCGAGTTGCCCTCAGAAATCCAATCTGATGCTGAAGAACAAAGTGAAAAAGAGAAACCTAAGAAGCGCAGAATACGACATGAAAAGGGAGATGAGGTCGAAATTTTGGAAATTGTCGAAACGGTTGCTGCCCCTGGTGAAGAGCCCCTGTATGAAATAACTGTTACTTCAAGCGAAACTAAGGAAGAAGTTGGCGCAAAACCATCTGAAAAAATTAAGAAGAAAACAAGAAAAATGAAAAAGGATGAGCTTGACGCCTACATTCAGCAATTGATAAATGCTGAAATTCCAGTAACAGAACTAGAGAAATATGAGAAAATTGATGTCGATGGCAAACCAAAAAAACCCAAGAAAAAGAAGGTAAAACTTGAAAAGCCAGTTATAGATCAAGGCGAAATACTTGAAGTTGGACTCACCGAGCACGAGCCAATCGAAAAACCAAGGGCAAAGAAACCAAAGTCAAAGAAAGTGCATACAGAAGAAGAAGTAATTGAACCGGAAAGTATTCCTGAATACGATGAGTTCCTAATTAAAAAGATTGAGTCTGAACCAACTCCAGAGGAAGACGTTAAGGAAACACAGAAAGAAGTCTTACCGGCCTTGGATCAAATTTTAGCAGATTTGAGTGAAACTCTACCCATTGTTGTGCTGGAGGAAGAGTTCGTGACTGTTCCATTATCCTCTGAAGAAGTTCACATGAGCGATGAGAAAATAGTAAAGAAACGCAAGGTCAAAACTAGAAAGGGTTCAAAGCAGTACGAAATTGAAATAATTGAAACCGAAGCACCAGTCGACAAGCCAGGTGAAGCTAAGGTCATAGTTATAACTACTGAAGTGTCTGTAGATACAACGGACGGGCCCGCGTTGGTTAAGCCAGAAGCTCCAAAGAAGTCCGTAAAGAAGGTGAAAAAGGAAAAGCTTATGGAGTATATTGTCAAAATTGTCGAGGAAGCGCCGTCGGAGCACATCGCAGAAATATCTGAGGATTTAACAACGGTTCCTGCCAGAGAAAGCTCTGTGGAACAGGACATAAGTTTCTTCACAACTCAAGTAGTTGAGGAAGAAATCGAGCAGCAGTTGGCACCTAAAGAAAAGCAACCTGAAGATGTCCTGAGCGTGCCAAAGGATAAGAAAAAGAAAACTGATAAACAGAAAAAGGTAAAAATAACCGAAACAGAACCCACTCCGATTCCTGAAGATTTGGCGATTGTACAATACACAACAAATATCTCAGAAATTGACGATGCTCCGCAAACGGAAGAATATTCGGTAAACGTGAAAGACAGCTTGCCAAAGTCGAAAAAGAAAACTGTAAAAAAACTTAAGGAGGACTCTCCAACTGAACCTATCTCCCAATATACGGTTCGTATTGAGGAGATGGCCCCGGAAACTGCAACAGAAAACATAATTAATGAAGAAGGTGAGGAAATTAAACGGGTAACAACAAAACGTAGGCTGAAAAAGAAGGAGGGACCACAGGAATATTTGATTGAAGTGGTTGAAACATACGAAGAAAATAAACCTGAAGCAGATATTGTGATTCAGACAACTGAAATAACGCCAGCAACTGACTCCAAACCTCAAGAAGAACATAAGATAAAGATTGTAAAGAAGAAAAAGCCTAAGTCGGAAAGCTTAGACAATTATATTCAAAAGCTCATAGAAGAGGACGTTCCGAAAATAGATCTCGAAGAGTATGAAGCAACTGTATTGGAGACCTCTCCCGAAACAAAGAAGCCTAAGAAAATTAAGAAACATCATAAGAAATCTACGGAGATCATCGACGGCGTACCGCTAACTGTGCATGAGGTAACCATACAAGAGTTCGAATCAGATGAAGAAGGTTTTAAGCCTGAAGAAGTCATCGTGAAGGAAACTGATAGTGAAGATACAGAGGAAGCTCCTGAGGATCTGAAAATGAAGATCATCGAAGATAAACCTAGACCAAAAGGGAAAAAATCATTCAAATCCAAGATCGTCGAAGAGGAACAGCCGCAACCAATTGTGGAAGACATCGCAGAGATCGTGGAAATCATTCAAGTAACTGAAGGCGGTATACCAAGACAGGTAGAAGTTAAAAAGAGAAAAGTTTCCCGAAAGCAAGGCCCCAAGGAACAGGTCTTTGAAATCACAGAAACAAAAGCTAGTGACGAGCCTCTCGCTGAGGTAACCATAATTGAAATTACAGAGGAGCATCCTAAAAAAGATGACCAAGAGGTTAAAGAGAAGAAGCCAATTAAAAAGCCTAAGAAACTTAAACCTGAAGATGTCAAGAATTATGTGATCAATGTGCTTGAAGGGTTCTCCGAACCGAACAGTTTTGAGAGAACTGTAGAGGATGATGAGGAAAAACCAAAAGCTGTTATTGAAGATATTTCAGAAGTCGTGGAGGTTGTACAAGTTACTGAAGAAGATGGAATTCCAAAGCAGGTTGAAATAAAAAAGAAGAAGATTTCCCGAAAACAAGGTTCTAAGAAACAGATCTTTGAAATCACCGAGACAACATCTAGTGATGAACCTTTGGCTGAAGTTACAATTGTTGAGGTTACTGATGAACAGCCGAAGGAAGAAATTGTTGTACACAAGGAAAAGAAACCAATAAAGAAACCGAAGAAACTGAAATCTGAAGACGTTCAAAGCTATGTCGTTAATGTTTTGGAAGAATTCAATGAGCCTGGGAAGTTTGAGTCCGTCATTGAAGACATTGCAGAGTCGGTGGAAATTGTGCAAGTTACTGAAGGAAATGGCGAAACCAAGCAGGTTGAAGTTAAAAAGAAAAAGGTTTCCTGCAAACAAGGTCCCAAGGAACAGATCTTTGAAATTACCGAGACAAAATCAAGTGATGAACCCTTGGCTGAAGTTACAATTGTTGAGGTTATAGATGAACAGCCTAAGGAAGAAATTGTTGTACCTAAGGAAAGGAAACCAATCAAGAAACCCAAGAAACTGAAACCTGAAGACGTTCAAAGTTATGTGGTAAATGTTCTAGAAGAGTTCAATGAACCGGAGAAGTTTGACGAGATCGAACAACCAGTCATTGAAGACATTGCTGAATCTGTAGAAGTTGTACAAGTTACTGAAGAAGATGGCATAACCAAGCAGGTTGAAGTTAAGAAGAAAAAGGTTTCCCGCAAACAAGGTCCCAAGGAACAGATCTTTGAAATTACCGAGACAAAGTCTAGTGATGAACCTTTAGCAGAAGTCACAATAGTTGAGGTTATAGACGAACAGCCTAAGAAAGACATCGTTGTACCTAAAGAAAAGAAACCAATAAAGAAACCCAAGAAACTGAAACCTGAAGACGTTCAAAGTTATGTGGTAAATGTTCTAGAAGAGTTCAATGAACCGGAGAAGTTTGACGAGATCGAACGACCAGTCATTGAAGACATTGCTGAATCTGTAGAAGTTGTACAAGTTACTGAAGAAGATGGCATAACCAAGCAGGTTGAAGTTAAGAAGAAAAAGGTTTCCCGCAAACAAGGTCCCAAGGAACAGATCTTTGAAATAACCGAGACAAAGTCTAATGATGAACCTTTAGCAGAAGTTACAATAGTTGAGGTTATAGACGAACAGCCTAAGGAAGACATCGTTGTACCTAAAGAAAAGAAACCAATAAAGAAACCCAAGAAACTGAAACCTGAAGACGTTCAAAGTTATGTGGTAAATGTTCTAGAAGAGTTCAATGAACCGGAGAAGTTTGACGAGATCGAACAACCAGTCATTGAAGACATTGCTGAATCTGTAGAAGTTGTACAAGTTACTGAAGAAGATGGCATAACCAAGCAGGTTGAAGTTAAGAAGAAAAAGGTTTCCCGCAAACAAGGTCCCAAGGAACAGATCTTTGAAATTACCGAGACAAAGTCTAGTGATGAACCTTTAGCAGAAGTTACAATAGTTGAGGTTATAGATGAACAGCCTAAGGAAGACATCGTTGTACCTAAGGAAAAGAAACCAATCATGAAACCGAAGAAACTGAAACCAGAAGATGTCCAAAGCTATGTAGTTAATGTTTTGGAGGAATTAAGTGAACCGTATCAATTTGAAGATTTAAAGTCAACCATAGAAGAAGAACCTTATGAAGCTAAAACAAGATCCACAAAGCCAAAGAAACCGACGAAAAACACCTGTTGAACAAACAATCCTCATTGAAGAATTGGCTCCTGAAACTTTTATCGAGAATATAGTTAACGAAAAGGGAGAGGAAGTAAAACAAATAAAGACAACTAAAAAGCTCAAAAAGAAGGAAGGTCCAAAGGAGTATCTCATTGAAATTACGGAAACGTATCAAGAAAACAAGCCAGAGGCCGACATCGAGTTCACTACAACAGAATTTCCCACTGAGGACTCACCAGATGTTGCAGGTGATCAACAAGTCAAGGTTCTTCAAAAAATTAAGAAGAAGAAGCCTGTTAAGGACGATCTTGACAAATACATACAAGCGTTGATCGAGCAGGAAATCACAAAAACTCCTCTTGAAGAATATGAGCCTACAGAAATGGATGCCAAGCCCAAACAGCTCAAGAAGAAGGTAAAGACTCACCACAAAAAGACAATTGAAGATGAAGATGGGTTACCTGTTACCATTCACGAGTTTGATGTGAAGGAAACCGAGCCTGTTGCCGAGAACTTTGAACAGCCACAGATAATTTTAGAGGAATCCGAGGAAGTACCACAAAAGCCAGATTCTTCAGAATACCTCGTAAACATTTCGGATGAATTCGTTGAAGCTGATCAGCCAATCGAAAAGACTCCAGTGGATGAAACCAAACCAATCAAAAAGGAAAAACCATTGAAAAAGAAAAAGAAAGATGAAGTGCCCGTTTCATTAAATGAAATTGAACAAACTGTCGAGGTTGTCGCACAGCCCACTGAAGAGGGAACTGAGAAAGAGGTTACAGTGAAGAAACGCAAGGTTTCACGCAGAAAGGGCTCAAAGGAGCACATCTTTGAAATTACGGAAACAACAAGTGAAGATCAGCCAATAGCCGAAGTTTCAGTTGTTGAGTTAACCCCCGATTATGTATTAGTTTCTGAAGAGAAGCAGAGGCCTGAAAAGAAGATCGTTAAGAAGCCGAAGCAAATCAAAAAGGAAGAAGTTGAGGAATACATCATTAATATTATTGAAGAATTCGTACAGCCGGTGCCAGTTGACCTACTTGAAAGTGAAGAAGAAGAAATTAAGGAGGAAAAACCTAAAAAATCAAAGAAATCTCCCAAAACGTATACAGTCACTGAACAAGAACACTCTGATAGTGAAGTACCTGAAGTGCTGAAGGATGATTTAGAGAAAACAGTTGAAACCGCTCCAGAAGAGTCCATAGAATCTTCGGAGTATGTCATAGGTGTGAAAGAAGAGACAGCAGCGGACGAGCAGAAACAACCCAAGCCCAAAAAAATATCTAAACCTAAGCATGTAAAGCAACCAGATTTGGAGGAACACCAAGACTATCTTGTTAGGGTTAAATCCGAAGAAAATATAAGAGAAGAACATGTCCCTGAACAAGAAATCGTTGCGACTGAAGCAGAAGTAGATAAACCATCAACGGAACCGACTTTCCAGGTAGAAGAAATCGAAACCGAGGCAATTGAAAAGGAAGTTATCGACAACAAAGGAGACACAGAAAAGCAAATTGTAACGAGACGAAAAATCAAGAAGAAGGTTGGCCCTAAGGAAGAAATTATCGAAATTGTAGAAACTAAGACCGGAGATACTCCTGAATATGAAGTCATTGTAACTACTCAAGAGGCCGAAATAGTAAGCGAGGAAGTTTCTCCCGAAGAAAAACCAAAAAAATTCGCAAGGCCAAAAAGGTTCCAAAAGACGATCTTCATGACTATATTCAAAAGCTTATTGAGCAGGATGTACCAAAAACCGAACTAGAAAAGTATGAAAAGATTGACTTAGATGAACCGGTCAAAATGAAAAAGAAGCCCATTAAAAAGGTCAAGGTTTCTGAAGACAAACCAACAAAAGATTCTGAAGAGCCGCTCGAAGATAAGCAAGTAGAGGTGATAGATCAAATTTCTGAAGTTGTCGAGGACGAACCCAAACTAACGTTTACCCTGAAGGAGTTCATTCCAGAAAAGCCAGCCGAAAAGTCTTTTGAAATAGTTGTTCTCGAAGAAACAGTAGAGACCAAGCAGGTGCCAGATGAAGAGGGAAAAATAAAAGAAAAGGTAATTAAGACCAAAAAGATAAAGCAGAAGAAGGGTCCTGAGGAAGTAGTTCACGAAGTAGTCGAGGTAATTGACAAGGATACAAACGAATCTGAAATAACAGTCACAACCACCACTCCAAAGGAAACGCCTGATCAGGAAGAGCCTGTAGTTAAACAGAAACGGTCTAAAAAGATAAAGAAAGACGAAGTCGAAGACTTTATCAAAACAGTTCTGGAAGAGGAGGAACCAAAACCAATTGAACAAGATGACGTTGTGAACGTTATCGATGATATTACACCTAAGCCTATCATTGAGAAGACGAAGAAGAAGCCACGGAAAGATAAACAGCCTTCCGATGATGAACAAATACCAAAAGACGAAGAAGTTTCTGTTATCGAAAATATTCCAGAAGACTCTCAACCTAGCAATGATCTCATATCTGTGAAGGAATCAGTTCCAAGCGAAGAGGTGCCTGAAAACCAAATTGGACAGGTCGAAGAGACTAAAAAACCCGAAAAGAAGAAAAAGCCGAAGGCATCAGTTACACTTCGTGAAGAACAACCAGAAGAAGACACGGTTGAAGAGATCTTTGAGTTTGAACAAAAGGAATCTGATAAAGAAAATCCAGATGTTCAGGAATTCAGTATTTCAATCAAGGAAGAAGAAAATATTGAACATCCTATACATAAGAAGAAGACTCCAAAGAAAACTACCGAAAAAACAGACCAACCTTCAGAGGAAAAATACGAAATTTCTATTACGGAAAGTGTTTTAGAACCTGAAGAAGATAAGCCGTTTACAGTTGAGGTAGTTGAAAGCGAAACAAAAGTAGAAGAAACAACAGACGACACTGGTGAAATTCATAAGCAGGTTACTACTAAACGAAAGTTAAAACGTCCTGACGGGGAAGGTGAAATAGAGATTATTGAAGTTGTGAGGGATGATCAGCCGGAAGCAGAAATAACCATTGTGGAGTATGAACCGGAAGCTGTAAAGCAGGACGAAAAGCAAAAGGAACCCAAAAAGAAAACAAAGAAAATAAAGAAGGATGACATCCACGACTACATACAAAAACTAATTGACATGGAAACACCTAAGACTGAGCTCGAAAAGTATGAAAAAATGGAATTCGAGCCTACGGTCAAAGACAAGCCAATTGATGACCTAGTTGATACAGTAGAGGAATCGCCTTCTGAGAAGCCCAAAAAAGATAAGAAGACAAAACCGAAAGGAGCGCCGAAAGAGAAAACTCCCGTTCCAGATCAATTGGCAGAGGTCAAAGTGGTCGAAGAAGAAGCTCCTGAACAGCCTCAAATACCAGTTGAAGTTGTAGAAGTTCAACCTGTAGAGGTGCAAATTCAAGAGGTTGTAACTGAAGAAGGCAAGCCGGTTCTGGAAAAGACCACGAAACGAGTTTTGAAGAAGAAGGGTCCTCAAGAAGATACAACTTTCAAAATTACAACCGTTGAAAGCGAAGACAACGATACTGTTACGGTAATTGTTGATGAGGAACCAGAGGAAGCTCCCATTCAGTCTGTCGAAGAAGAACCCGAACACACGGAAGAAAAACCCAAGCCAAAGCCCAAGAAAACGGTAAAGAAAATTAAAAAGAACGACTTAGATGACTATGTAAAAAGGCTTATCGAAGAAGAAATACCAAAGACCGAGCTTGAGAAGTACGAAAAGGTAGAAATGCCAGAGAAACCTGGCCAACCAGCTCCGTCCGAAACTATTCCGGAAGAGATCAAATCAGATACAACTGAGCTAACACCAACAGTCTCTAAACCAACCAAACACAAGAAAACAAAGACCCCTGAGCAAAAAACAGTAACTGAAGACGAACAAGTACCTGACGTACCGACCGATATCACTTTAGACACAACTGACACAGCAGATATCACACCAACCCAATTTGCACAACTCGAGGACACAGCCACTGCACAAATTACACCAAGCGCACAAGAAGAGAAACCTACTCAAGATGACACTAAAGATACAGTTCAGAAAACAGTTAAACATAAGAAAACAAAACCAGACACACAAAAAAGCGTTGAAACAAGTAAGTTATTAGAAGAGAGTTTTTGGAGCCTTCAAAATCCCGCCGCTCATGCAGCACCTTTTGCTCCTTTGTCTGTGTCTTTCGCCTTTGTTTAATCCTTTTGAAAACCACGTTGATTTCCAATCTTTGCGCCTTTCCCCACCTCTAGTTCTCTTCTTTTCTGTCGCCGTTAAATTTTGGCTCACTTTATTTGAGTCAAATTTGTTGCGATCCTAATCTCTTCCAGTTCAACTTTAAAATCTCCCAACACAGTAACTCAAAAATAATATGTTCTGCATGAAAACTGATATTAATTCAATAGTCACACTAATCGTTAACACAAAATTATACTAAAACTGTTATCCACCTAAATATTACTACATAGTACTTACACTACTTAAAAAACCCTTAAAAACATCCATAAAAACCACATAATCCTTCAGTTGTATTTATTATTAAACTATACGATGTAATTCCTTTTATTGGTTAAGTTTTTAAATGTTTTTCTTCAACTGCAATCTATGTAAATATAGCCTCAAATTATGTCTTCTGTCCAGTTCAACGATTAGCTTGCTTTGCAAAAGCAATGCACGGTTCCCCAGGTGTATCTCCTATGTTTAAGCCCCATTCATTTAATTTTTAATGCATTTTTTGTAACAGGTGAACTACCAGAGGTTCAAACAGACTATCAAATTAGCATCATTCACGAAGAGCCTGTTGAGGAAGAGCAGCCGCAAAAGATTTTAGAGGTCCGGGTAATCGATGAAGTCGCCGAGGTCGAGGAATCACAGCCCATTGTGGAAGAGATTGAAGAGGAGGAGGAACAACCCATTTCCGAAGAAATCGCTGAGGACGTCACCAAGCCAAAGACTAAGAAGAAGAAGATTGTCAAAAAGAAGACCGATGACCATGACGAACTCATTAGAAAAATGTTGGAACAGGAAATTGAGAAGACAGAACTCGAGAAGTACGAGAAAATTGATTTTGATCTTCCCAAGAAACTCAAACCAGAGTTTGCCACTCTTGAACCTATGAAAATCGAGCGCAAAGAACAGAAGCCCACAAAGGTGACAATTGTCGAGGCTGCTGAGGTTCCCAAAACGGTGAAACTTAAGCCCGGTAAACGAAAGGAAAAGCCCGCCGAAGAACAGACTGTTCAACTGCCTAAATTCAGACTCAAGGCCCGTATGGTCATGGTTGAATATCCTCCAGCTCCACTTATTCCAAAGCTCACAGACATTGGAGCCATCAAAGAAAACGGTGAACTATCTCGTAACATCGAAGAAGCTGAAGAAGTCCTCAAGTTCAAACCGCACAAGACCAAGAAAATTAAGAAAATTAAGGATGACTTGGAAAAGGTGGAGCTTGAAAAGTACGAGAAATACGTTAGTAGCGAAGAAGAGCCGGAGGAAAAGGCACCGTATCAGAAACCTGAGAAGGCACCTAAGCCAGAGGAAAAACAAGAGGAAGTGAAGCTCAAGTTGGGCAAGGGAAAGAAGAAACCAAAAGAAGAAGACCAGCCCGAAAATGTTACCCTGAAAAAGATTCCACAAAAACCCCTAGAAGTTGAGGAAGCAGTTGAAGTAAAATCAAAACCAAAGGAGGTGGTTGTTGTTGAGGAACAACCCAAGAAGCCCAAAGAAGGAGAATTCATTGTTGAGCCATTCGAACCATCTGAATTTGATCGTCCTGAATATGTTCCCGAAGAGCTTGAGCTAATCGAACATCCTGAGAGACCTGAAAAACCTAAAAAGCCAACTAAAACTAAGTACAAGCCCAAAGATAAGTCGAAGCCCGAACCTGAAACAATCATCTCGGAGATCGTCCCTGGGGCACCAAAGGAGGAAGAGGAAATACCCGAACAGCAAGTGAAGTTCCGTATACCCGAAAGGGAGGCTCCAGAAGAAACTGATTCAGAAATTAAACTGCGTCCAGTTCCTCAGTCCCCTAAGGCAGAAGAACCTATCGAGCAAGCGATAGTGAAACCTAAGGTGGAGGAGCCTCAGCCCGAAGAAACAGTACCTAAACCAGACGACGAAGGCAAGAAACCTAAGAAAACTAAGGTCAAGAAGGTGCAGCCAACCGAAGAAGAGCTACCTGAGCAGAAGCCAGAAGAATTTGAGGTATCGGTAAAAGAAGAAGAGGCACCTGTGGAGAAACCCGTTGAAGTTGAGAAGCCAAAAGAAGTAAAGGTGAAGCAGAAGAAGCCTAAGGAAATACCCGTATCGGAAGTCGTAGTCACCGAAGAAGATCTGAAGCCAGAGGAGGTGCCTGAGGAAATACCAGTGGAGTACAAGATAACCACCACAGTTTTAGAACCTGAGGAGGCACCAAAAGAACATCAAGTCCGGGTCATTGATTTCGATGAGCGTCAAGAAACCACCGAGGAAGTAATTGAAGAAAAGGTGGTAACGCGCAAGAAGAAACCAAAGCCACAGCAGCCGGAAGAGTTTGAGGTCACTTTGAAAGAGCCTAAGGAAGAACAGACACAACCCGAGGAAGTTTCTGCTGAAATCGTACTGCCAGTTGACTTGCCCGAGCAGGCGCCAGAAGAGTTTGAAGTTGAACTTAAAATGACTGAACCAACTCCCGAAAAGCCAGTTGAACAGGAAATCACAGTCAAGGAAAAAACCAAAAAGAGACCTGTCAAAGAAGTCAAGGAAGATAAGATAGTAGTGGTAGAGGAAGAAGAAAAAGTACAACCAGTTGAAGAGCAAGTTGTGGAGGTCGAAAATCAAGAAGAAAAGAAGAAAACAAAGAAACCAAAGTCCTATGAGTTCAAAATTACAGAAACCGAAGCCGATGAAGAAAAACCTGACGAAGTTGTTGAAGAAATTCCTGAGGAAATACCAGAGGTTCTTAAAGAAACGGTTGTCGAGAAATTCGATACCTATGAAATCTCTCTTAAAGAAAGTGAAGCAGAAAAGGAGATTGCAATTGAAGAACAGCCAGAAGAAGAAACACCTCAAGAGGTTGTCATCAAAAAGAAAAAGCCAAAGGAACCTGAGGCAGTTGAGGCTGAGTTTGTGTTAACTGAACCGAAGGTTACAGAGGAATCAACCGTGGAAGCTGCAATTAAGCAGAAAAAGACCAAAAAACCAAAGAAAACTGAAGAAGAAGCTCAATTGGAAATCAAGGTTGTCGAGACTGAAGCTCCTGTTCCCGAAGAAGTGGTTATTGAAGCTCCCAAGCCCGAGGCTGTCGAAAAGAAGGAAGTTGTTGTGGAAGAAAAGCCTGAAGAGTATACAATTCGCGTATCTGAAACTGAGGTTAAGCCTGAAGAGCCAAGCGAGGCACAGTTTACAGTTAAGAAACGAAAGCCTTCTGTTACATTCGCCGACGAACCAGCTACTGAAATCATTATTAAAGAGAGCAAACCCATTGAAGAAGTTACTGAGGAAGCTCAAATCAAGACCAAGAAATCCAAAAAGAAGGTAAAGGAGGTGGAAGCTGAAGAATTGAAAATATTGATAACTGAAGAGATTCCAGAGGAAATTCCGATAGTTGAAGAAGTTGAAGAAGTAGAGGTGATCACAGAGGTCAAGGAAGAAGAACCGTTGGTTGAAGAAAAGACATACACTATTGGCGTCAAGGAGACGCAGCCAGAAAAACCTGCCGAAGTGATTGCTGAGGAAAAACCCGTGGTTATCGAGCCCATTGTCGAGGAGCCCCAGCCCGAAGTTTTCGAGGAACACAAGGTTAAAGTCATTGAGGAAATTCCTCGTGAAGTGGTCGAGGAAGTTATCGAAGAAGAGGTGAAGGTTATTCGCAAGAAGAAGCCTAAGCCAGAAATTAAGGAGGAACCAGATGCGGAAGTAACTGTCTCTGCTCCAAAGCCTGTCGATGAAGTGGAAGCTACGTCCAGTATTGTAGTTGTGCCAGAACAACCGACAGAGGAGGAAGCCGCTGATCTCCAGATAACAATCATTGAAGAAGAGGCTCCGCCACAAGAACTTGTCCAAGAGATTGAAGAAATTGAATTCGTCGAAGAACCAAAGGCACCTGAAGAAAAACCTGATGACTTCAGCTTTGCCATCAAAGAGGCTAAGCCTGAACCCACTGTGGAAGAGTTGCCCGAGGAACAGGTCACGGTACAAAAGAAGAAAAAGAAGGCACCAGTGGCCGAGGTGGTAGAAGAACCCGAAGCTGAGTTTTTGATTAAGCCCAAGCAGCCAGTACAAGAAGTTACCGAAGAGGCCCATATTAAAAAGAAGTCGAAGAAACCTGTAAAGGAAGAAGAGGCAGCTGCCGAGCTAAAGGTAACTATAACTGAGGAAGTTTCCGCAGAGCCAGAAGTTCAAGAAATAATCGAGGAAATCGAAGAAGTTCCCAGAGAACAGCCAACTGAGTATAAGATTGACGTTAAAGAAACTCAGCCAGAAGCTCCGGAGGAAGAAGAAGTAAGTTTACCGCAAAGGAAACCAAAGCCTGTGCCAGTGGTTGAAGAGCCAGAGGCTGAAGTTACTCTAAAACCAAAGCCAAAGGTGGAAGAAGTCCAGGAAGAGGTTAAGATAGTGAAGAAAAAACCAAAGAAACCTGTCGAAGAAGTAGCTGCCGAGGAGCTTACAGTCAAGGTTGAAGAAGAAATTATTCCTGAGCCGATCGTAGAAGAAGAGGTGGTTGAAGAAGTTCAGATTAAGAAGAAGCCAGAGAAGCCTGTTGTACCAGAGGATATTGTCGATGCTGCGGTTATAAAACTTAAGAAACCAGAGCCAGTAGAGGCAGAAGAAGTGGTGGCTGAAGTCACACTAAAGCCCAAGGCACCAAAGGAGGTTACCGAGGAAGAATTTTCCGTTGACCTCAAGCTGCCGCAGGAAAAGACGGTGACCGAGGAAACTTCCGACCAAACTGTCCAGCTTAAGAAAAAGAAGAAACCACAAAAAACAGTGGAGGAGGCAGCGGACGAGCTGAAGCTACAGCAAACTGTGGTCGAAGAAAGGCCTGTGGAAATTGAAGAAGAAGAGATTGTTGAAGAAGCAGTCGTTATTCGCAGAAAGCCGAAGAAGCCTTTCCAGCCGACTGTTGAAGATCTCGAAGAAACTGAGTTCAGTCTCTCCTTCAAGAAGCCCCACACCATCAATGAGGGTGTGGAGGAGGCCGCCACCGTGCTGAAGAAACGTCCAGTTAGGCCTTCTACCTTGGACGAAGCCGCGGCGGAACTTTCCATTAAGCGCCAAGAAGAAGAATACGAAGAGGGCGAGGATATCGAAGAGTTTGTCGTCAGCCAGCGAGCCAAGCCAAAACCTCTGCAAATCACAGAAGAAGGTGAAGAGGCCTACACGGTGAAGAAACTTAAGCGACGAAAGCAGGTTGACATTCCCGAGTATGCCGATGTTGAGAACGTCACGTTCCGTGCGAGAAGTACCAAGACCAAGGAGGAAGTTGATCAGGAGTTTAACATTGCCCTGGATTCGTATGCGGAGGAAGAAATTTCCATGTCTGGAAAAATTAAGATTAAGAAGCCCATCAAGAAGACGTTCTCTGAAGCGGCCGACGAGGCCAAGATCCGGGTCATTCAGGACTACGACGACGGTGAAGAGCCCATCATAGAAGAAATTCGAGACGATGACGACACCATTGATGAAGTCGAGGAACCAGAAGAGTACTTTGTTGAGGAATTGCCCCCAGACGAAGTTGACTTTAAGCTGAAGCCAAAGAAACAGCCCAAGCCAACCTATTCTGTTCAAGATGAGGAAGAAGAGCAGTTCCTGATTGGCATTCGGCACCCCAAACGCGATTCGATTACTTACGATGAGGACTCTCTTACCTTCAAGAAGAAACGTAAAGTTGTCCAACAACTTTTTAATGAAGGTAAGTCGGATTTTGTCACCAATAAAGGTAATGTTATCAATATGCAAATGATTTACTTTCACTTAAATAAATATCAGCTTATATGATATCAGAGTGGCAAGGTAAAAATACCCAACTTAAATGTCGGTTGCTAACGCTTAACTATTCATTGTTCATTACTTAAAAACTTGTAAAATGTTTTCGATAAAAAATAATAATAACGAAATATTTTTGTATAGATGGAGCTTCACTTAATATCACCAGAGAAATGAATGTTGAAGGTATGTAACTATTATTTTAAAAAACATTCAACATAAACTTATCGATTAATTTTTTAGAGTCCGAAAATCCCAATGTTATGTATTCCATTTGCAATTACATTGCCGACAACGATGAGGCCATTAACCTAGTCGAGGGTGAGAAGGTAACGGTCGTCGGACGCCACAGCTCTGAGTGGTGGTATGTCAAAAAGAGCATTACGGATGAGGAAGGCTGGGTTCCAGCTCAATACCTAATGGAGCCCGAGGAATACGCGCAGTATGTGCAAAACAAATTGCACGAAAAAATTGACAAGCTGCCTGTGTTTGAACGTAAGTTATTACCGTTAAAAAAAAGGGTTTTTGTCAGCCTTAACACTGATTTGTCACTGTCCACGTTTGGTTATTAACAATTGATTCCATGTTTTGTTGTGATTGTGAACTATGAAGGTCCTGGACCAGAAGACAAGCCCATTGCTCCAAGATTCATTGAGAAACTACAGCCCATTCACACACCCGATGGCTACACGGTGCAGTTCGAGTGCAAGGTCGAGGGCAACCCACGACCACAGATTGCCTGGTTCCGCGAAACTGCCATTATCAAGCAATCGCAGGACTTCCAAATGTTCTACGATGAGGATAATGTGGCTACTTTGATCATTCGCGAGGTGTTCCCCGAGGACGCTGGTCAGTTCACAGTTGTGGCCAAGAATGCTGCTGGATTTACTTCCAGCACAACGGAACTGATTGTGGAGAGTCCACTGTCCGATCACGGCTCCGATGCCACAGCCCTCTCACGTCGCAGCATGTCGCGCGAATCGTCGCTAGCGGACATTTTGGAAGGCATTCCACCTACCTTTTCGAAGAAACCAAAGGCCCAGTACGTGGACGAGAACACGAATGTGATTCTTGAGTGCCGACTGGTAGCCGTTCCAGAGCCGGACATTGTCTGGACTTTTAATGGCGTGGACATTGACGAGGAGGAAATTAAGAATGTTCGTATCGTTACCGAATCGGATATGCATATGTACTGCAGTGTGGTGCACATCACCAAGGTTAAGAAATCGCAAGAAGGCACCTACGAGGTGATAGCCACCAATCGGGAGGGCGAGGCACGTCTGCCCATCACTCTGAAGGTGCGAACCACTGACAAGGAGGCCCCGCAAATCTTGGAACCCCTGCGCAACATGGTCATACGCGAAGGCGAGAGTGTGGTCCTTACCACCCAGATTGTGGGCAATCCACCTCCAAAGGTAACATGGTACAAGGATGGCAAGCCCGTTAAAAATGCAAAGTCCGATAAGGACTTACACACCTTGACACTTATCACACCCAAGAAGGCTGAGAAGGGTGAATACACAGTCAAGGCTGTTAATCCCTTGGGCAGTGTGGAGACCACTGCTTATTTAACAATTGAAGGTAGGTTCTTTGTTTCATGTACGAGACCACAACCGTTCGTGCGTGTACAATTACTAATTGGTCTTTTTTTTTTATAAATTTAGAGCCCACAAGCGGCAATGCGGAGCCACCACTCTTTGTGGAACGCTTCGAGGAGCAAAATGTGCCGCAAAAGGGCGAGATTCACTTGCCAGCCAAGGTTTCCGGCAATCCCGTGCCTGAGGTTCAATGGTTGTTTAACAACGCTCCACTGTTCCCCAGCGAACGCATCCAGCAGGTTTATGATGGCGAAAACATCGAACTTATCATTAAGGACGCAAATCCTGAAACTGATTCGGGTGACTACAAGTGTATTGCCAGCAACCCCATTGGCAAAACGTCCCATGGTGCCCGTGTGATTGTCGAGGTCGATGAGGTTACCTTCACGAAGAAGCTGAAGAAGACCATTACTATTGAGGAGGTACAGTCTCTTACTCTGGAATGCGAGACTTCTCACGTGGTGACCACAAAGTGGTTCTTCAACGGTAAGGAACTCAGCGGCATGGACCATCGTGTTGTGGTTGAGGACGGCAAGACTCACAAGTTGGTGATCAGGAACACGAACCTTCGTGATACTGGCACCTACACATGCAAGGTCAAAAAGCAAGAGACTCAATCCACTGTCGAGGTTCTGCAACGTAAGCCTGATTTTATCAAGGTGCTGGAGGACTACGAGGTAACCGAAAAGGACACCGCCATTTTGGATGTGGAACTTACTACCGAGGCCACTGAGGTTACCTGGTACAAGGACGGCGAGAAAATCACGCCAGAGAACAAGAACGTGGAGTTCATCAAGGACGGCAAGGCACGCCGCCTGGTCATCCGCGATACCACTATCCACGACGAGGGCCAGTACACATGCAAGATCGAGGGACATGAATGCAGTTGTGAGTTGGTTGTCATCGAGCTGCCGCCAGAGATTGTTGAGCCTCTGAAGGACGTTTCAGTGACAAAGGGTGAGAATGCCATATTCGAGGTTGAACTCAGCAAGGGCGATGCCCTGGTCAAATGGTTCAAGAACGGCAAGGAGATTGTGTTCAATGAACGCATTCAGTTGGCCATTGATGGCAAGAAGCAATCCCTGCGCATTGTCAAGGCTAAGCCCGAGGATGTTGGCGAATACTCCGTCCAAGTGGGCGAGCACACTTCAAAGGGCAAGCTGACGGTAGAGGAGCCCCTTGTGGACTTTGTCGTACGACTGCCGGATGTCACGCTGGCCACCAAGACCACGGATGCCGAGTTCACGGTGCAGCTGTCACAGCCCGATGTCGAGGTGACCTGGTGCAAGAAGGGCAAGCCAATCAAGCCCAACAAGAAGCACGAGGTCTTCGTCGAAGGCACAGTCAGGCGACTGGTCATCCACGATGCCAGCGACGACGATGCCGGTGAGATCAGCTGCGTGGCCGAGAACGTCACCAGCAGCACTAAGCTGTGCGTCGAGGAGCTCAAACTGCCACCCGTCATTACCTCTGACAAGGATCAGACCATCAAGGTTAAGGAGAACGACGATGCCACCTTCACTGTCAAGTACACAGGCGTGCCCACGCCCGAGGCCATTTGGACCACGCGCAAGGTTGTCATACCCAAGTCAAAGCGCACAATCCCGGCCATTGATGAGCAGTCCGCCACGCTAACCATCAAAAAGGTTGTCGACGATGATGAGGGAGAGTACACCGTCAAGCTTGTCAACCCGGTGGGCGAGGCGGAAGCCAGCCTACACTTGGTCATTATGCGTAAGTACCTAAGCTTAGATGCCAGTTAATTGGTGCGGAACTCAAGACCCTAATCAATTATTTAGGCAAGCCTACGGCACCTGGCACTCCTCAACCCCTGGAGATAATGCACGATTCCATTACGCTCTACTGGAAGGCGCCAGAGGACGATGGCAAATCGGAAATTATCGAGTACATTCTGGAGTATCATGATGTTAAGGAAGAAAAGTAAGTATCGGGAAGGCTTTAATAAGCCCATATACTTTAATGAGTGAAATAAATTAGAAAAATTAAATTTTGTTTCGTTTATTATCATAAAATTATATACTAATACATATATACAATAAAACAACTGCAAAGGTTCAAAAATACTATATCAATAATATTACCTATCTGTAGATGGACTGAAATTCGAAAAATCAAGGACACCACGTACACCATCAGCAAGCTGAAGATTGACACGGAGTACGTGTTCCGTTCGATCGCAGTCAACGAAGTGGGACCTTCACCGCCCTCTCCGCTGTCGCCGCCCATCCGCCTGGTGCCCAAGGTCGAAACCGAGGCGCCAAGCGTACGCGAACCACTGCAGGATGTGGTGAGCGAACTGGACAAGGAGGTGACGCTGTCCTGCGTGTTCGGTGGCATTCCAGAGCCGAAGGTGACGTGGAAGAAGAACGGCAAGTTGTTCGAATCGAGCAGCATACGCTACGAAAACCGCGTAGCCAAGTTCACCATTGAAAAGACAACCATTGAGACTGAAGCCACCTACACTTGCGTGGCGACCAATGAGAAGGGCTCCGTGGAGACCTCTTGCCGCCTGAAACTGCAGCAGAAGCCAGTCCTCGAGGTGGAGGACAAGTATCTGACCCAGAAACTGCGCACGGGCAGCACTCTCACCATTCCAGCGACGGTCCGTGGCTATCCACAGCCTACTGTGACCTGGCACAAGGAGACGGTCGAGCAGAAGACCACCAAGACGGTCACCATCGATACCACCGAGACAACTTCCACTTACACCGTTAAAAAGGTTACCCGCGAACAATCCGGCAAGTACAAGGTGACGGCCACCAATGAATCCGGTTCCACGTACGTGGAGTGCACGGTTCAGGTGATCGACAAACCCAGCAGACCTCAGTCCCTGGAAATCAAAGACGTCAAGAAGGACTCGATCACCCTGGAGTGGACACCGCCCATCGATGACGGCGGTCTGGAAATCAACAAGTACACACTGGAGAAGTGCGACATCCAGAACAATGTCTGGATGAAGGTCTCCGACTTTGACAAAGACATCAAATCGTATGCTGTTCAAAAACTATCCATGAATGCGCAATACATGTTCCGTGTGGTGGCCGCTAATCCCATTGGCGAATCCGAACCCACGGAAAGTGACCCTGTGACTATAACTAAGAAGTTTGGTAAGTAACCTGGGATCCTACAAAATAAGTTATAAAAACAAAAATATTAAATTAATTCCTTTTGAATTCACAGAAAAACCTTCGCCACCACGTGGCCCTACTACTGTGTCGGGCATGAACGACACTTCCTTCAATTTGGCTTGGGAGCCATCGGAGAATGACGGCGGCTCTAAGATCATCGAGTACATTGTGGAGATACGGGAAGAGACTGAGACCATCTACAGATCAGTGGGCGTTACCCTGGGCACTGTCACCAATATCCACGTCGAGAAGGTGGTCAGGAACAAGGGCTATCTGTTCCGCATCTATGCGAGAAATGAGGCTGGCACCAGCGAGGCGTTTGAGACCACGGAGAAGATTGTTGTGGGCCGCAAGATAAGTAAGTTCACACTGACATTGTATTATCACAATTGCTTATTGCTTCCGCAAATTGCTTTTTTAAAAACCGCCACTAATGCTTAAACATGCGCAATTCTAACCCCAAAACGACAACAGCTAATGATAATGAAGTCATGGGTACGTATGAGTTCAGAAAAACTAGTTTTACAAATTTTTTAAGATTAGATACTAATTTTTTACGATTTGTTTATTATCCAGCGCCGCCATCGCCACCTCAAAACCTGAGGGCGCCTGATGTAACCAGCCGAAGTGTTACTTTGGATTGGGAGGTGCCAGCCCGCAATGGTGGTTCAGAAATCACTGGTAAGATATAAAAAGTTCTAGAAATGCAAGTCTTTTAACTCTTTAAACTTCCATCAGGCTACTGTGTGGAGAAACGTTCCTCAACATCCACCACTTGGACAAAGGTCATCACACTGGATGCTCACCAGCTGCACTACACGATTGACAACCTGAAGGAGAAGTGCGAGTACTGGTTCCGTGTGTCTGCGGAGAATGAGGTTGGACTAGGTGCACCAGCCGTCACCGAGAGCATATCGCTCAAGACACATGCAAGTGAGTACTAATTGAAAATTTCTATAATTTATATCCTTTACTAATTGCTTTATCAATGCAGCCGTACCCTCACCACCGACCGGTCCACTGGAGGCGCGCGTCCTCGCCGCCAATGCCCACATATTCGAATGGGGTATACCCGAGTCAGATGGAGGTGCGCCTCTGCTCGGCTATCACATTGCTATACGGGACATGAAGAAGACCATGTGGATCGAGGTTGGTCGTGTGCCAGCCGGTGTGCAGAAATTCCAGATCAGAGACCTGCAGGAGAATCACGAATACATGATTCGCATATTTGCCAAAAACGAAATTGGACTGAGTGAACCTCTGGAATCGGAGGAACCCTACAAGATCATGACCGCAGGTGAGTGTCTTAAATTAACTTACATCTCAAGATTTTGGATAATTTTATAAGCTATCCTTATTTTATAAAGAATCACAAAAGTTAACTTCAGTAAAAATTAAAAAAATATTTCAATATAAATTAACTAGTCAAAATTAAAAATTTCAAATCAGTTAAAAAATCCATCGGACATTTAAAAAATATATTTCAAATCTCTATATTTAAAGTTTTCAATTTCACATTAAAAAGATTATTCCCAGTGTGAGGAAGTGGTGATGTGAACACGACTAATAGGACCATTTGTCAAAACTTATATAAATTGTTTTATTTTTTTTGATCCAGGTCATGAGAGCCTGCCCGATGAGCCGCGCACGGAGATGAGCTCGTGCAACACCTCCTCGTGGCTGCGAGACCACAACATGGATGCGGACATCCATTCGTATGCTCGCGGCAGGCTGCTTCAACGCGATGAGTACTTCTTCCGGCTGTGGGCGGAAATGCCCAAGAGCAAAAAGAAGAAGAGCTCCAAATAGTCGGCAACGACAACGAAATGAGAAACACTTTAGTAGTCATAGGTTAAGCATATTTCAATTGTATTTTATATAAACAAACAATAGGAAACCCCCCCCTGGGATTTTCTAGCTTTTTGTACTTTAGTAGAGATGACGATGTAAGGATGGTGTAATGCTAATCGCATCCCATTGCCAGCGATGCCCACGACTCCCGGTCAAAGAGTGCGAGCGAAGAATAAACTTAATGCTCGGGTGCGTGGGCGTGGCTCAATGTTCTGGATGGCCATTACATCATCCAATTAATGGACATAATTTTAGATTTTTCATTTGCATAGAGTTCTTTTTTTTTGGTTTTATTGTTTTACTTTTGCCTTATTTTTGTAAGCTGTGATAAATCTATCAAAATCGAAAGCGTCAAACGAAGCAACAAAAAATGAAACAGAATAAAAGTGCCACCAGTGCGGCGATCCAACGGCATCGGGCAACGGTGGCCAACGAGCCGCAGCCCTCCAACCCCCAATGCCATCCCAATCCCAGCCAGCGTAACTCAATATCCTCTCTAGGGAGACAAAACAACAAATGGTGCAATTCGATATGAGTTATTTCTGGGGAGTGTTGCGAGTCGCTGGCCGCCGTTGCCTTTGTCCTGGAATCGTCCTGGTTGAAATTTATGGCATAGGAATATGAGAGAGGTTATACTCGTGTGTCTTTAAAGTTACCAGAAATAAATAACTAAATAAAAATAAATATAACAATGCATTTTAACTAAAAGGGTAAATGACCCTGACCTTTCCAAACCACAACAAAATATTTAATCTGCTTTTTAATAACAGGTAATCTGAGATGTTTGTAATATTGTTCAAAGAAAATACAATTGTAACCTTTTGTATATTTAACGACATCAAATTATCCTCTTGGAATTTTGATTACAGGTTAACTGGAAAGAAATAAATACCTACATTGTAGGTTTGTTTAAAAATTCATAATTTCTTTTATGACACACAAACTCAATTATTTGTAAGTAACAGGTAAGATTTATTCAAACTTATTTAAAATTATAACACAAGTAAATATTAAATGCCCAAAAATATAACCTAAATTATCGTCAACAAATAAATAAACCCAATTAAATAAACGATGAATTTTCAATGAGTTACATCTTTAAGTGGTTTTTGGTCTGGCGGAAGCTTTTTGGCTTCATCCGAAATCAACTAATTAATTCATTAGATTTTGCCCTCCCCTAACTCTGCATAACTTTGTGGGAAAGTTTTCTCCGTTATTTTTATTTTATTTTCGAATTGTAAAACTTAAAGCCCAGGAATGACTGCAAACAAAAGCTGAACTGCTCCACTGGTCCACATCCACATCCACATGCGTGTGTCCAGGCGGCGGTGGAAACTTATCTGGTGACATGGCAAATGCTGCATAAACTTTCCAGCAGAGAATTGTGTGCGAATTTAATTAAAGTTTTTGCGGTTGCCACTAATCAAAAGATATTATCTCTTCGGCTGCTGTAACTCTCTCTCTCTCTGTGCGGCTAGACGCAGTAATTTGAGCCAACTTTTTCAACAGAATAGAGATTGGAGCCATGGCTATGGCGGAGCTGTGAGATGCGCAGAAACCCATAAAGCTAAAGCATATTTCCGGCACTTCAAATTGCACAAGCAAACAAAGCAGCCAAACACACAGAGGACTGGAGCCTTCTTCTTAGCCTGTTATTCAGTTATTGATACACTAAACGATCGAGAAGGTCCTGAAAGCAGGAAAGGAGAAGGAACAGCTCAGAACGGAAATTTCATTTACTTGTTTGCTTTTTCCTTACACTCAATTTTCTTGGCGGCGTTGTTATTGTGCAAAATTGAATGCTGCTAAGCTGCTTTCGACGCTTTAAAGGTTCTTCTTCCAGAAATTTTGCAACCATTTCAACACAAACTCACAACAAGTAGTAGATGCTTCTGCTTGTGCGACCCCATTAGTTATGGTTTATTAAGGTGAAGACGAGTCGGAGAGCTCTCTGCCGTAACACAATTGTAAACTTGTAATAGAATTTGGCAAGTTCTGTTGAATGCATATAAAAACAAATTACACATCAACTTTATGGTGTGCACGTAGAAAATTGAGGCCCATTCTGGTTTTTCTTTTCCATTTTCCTTCCCCCTGTGTTTTTCTTCCTTTTCGTGTTTGGCCATGTCAGGGCTCGTCAAACGTGATGGCCTAGGAATAAAAACAAAATCCAACGACGTAGGAAAGACAGTAGAAAGTTTGCTTAATTACTTCCCAAAATAATAAGGATGACTGAGGAAAAACAACAAAATCGTTTGTTTTCCAAATAAATTTAATTACCAACTTGTGAGCCTAAGGCCTGCTAGCGGAAACCAAATTCGGAATATGACTTTTGTTTATATAATAAAGTACACCTAATCTGAATACGTAACTTACAAAACAATTTTACTTTGTCGAAGACCAAATGTTCAAATACCTGGATAAAATTAAATGAACAAGTTGATTTAAAAAATTATTACATATAAAAGTAGTGTAATACTTTAAGTGTATTCATCAAAATAAACTAAAGCTTTAATTGAAGGAGGCCTCAAAAATTATGCCATTATTCAGTATTCTCCATTTTAACAAAGTCAACAAGCCTATATTTTGTTCAACTAAAGGAAATTTTCTGTTTTAAACTCCAAAATCAGTCAGTCAAAATTTTTTGCTTAAATTCTAATAATAATTGCAAGGGAATTTTTTAAGCAAATATTGTTAATCAGTGAGATGGGAGCCAGGAACTCAAAGCCCCTGGGTAGAGCGGAGTGTATGGCCTTTCGTAAATTCATGAGGAGCTTCCGGAAGAGTCATGGATACCTGGATGATGAAGAGATCATGAGGTTGGGAGTAAATGCCTGGGGAAAGTTGAAGCCTAATCAAAAATTATTTTTTGAAGTGAGTGTTATTGGCGATTTTTCTTTTGAAAATATTATTTATTGAGTAAGCTGCGCAGGTGAAGCCAAGAAAAAATATCGTCCAAAAAACAGCACTCTATGTGAGAAAGAAAAAGCCGGCAAAACAAAAGAAAGCCGCCTGTAGCTTAAGTAAACGGGCCAAAAAGAAAATTTCATGCAGGACAAGACAAGGACCTCTAAATCCAAGAATGAACAAAGCCTTTGTTACCTTTATGCTAGTATACCGAAGGAAGAATTGTCATTTGACCCCCAGGCAAGCCCTGCAAAAGGGAGCCAGGACGTGGTCAAAACTAACTAGAGAACAGAAAGACAAATTTCGTATTAAGGTAAGTGATTTTTAATTATAGCTATAATATATTTTAATATGATTTTTAATATTATTTAGTGTCCGGCAAGGGAAAAGGCTCCAGCAATGGGGAAGGCCCCGGCAAAGGAGAAGCCTCCAGTAATGGAGAAGGAGTGTAATCCATAGCTTGTGATTAAGTTAAACCTAAAACTGTATTTAATATAAAAATTAAATACATACTTATTTCTATGTTGGTTTTTATTATTTTATATCAAGCTAAATTAAGTTGTAAAATAAAATTTAATTTAATATCGGCCCCTTAGGCAAAACTAAGCTGTTAAATTGAACAAAGAAGGTTGTATAAAATGTTGATTACAGTCCATGTTTATTATGCCATAGGCATAGCCCCAATGAGTCGCTTGGCCAGACATTAGCCCTGTTAAAATATATCCCGCACTCATTTACGATGCGCAACACGGTTCGGGTTCGGTTCAGTCCCCGAATAGCCAGGCAGGCAGCTGTGTATATGTGTAATTGCCCTGGCCAAGGAGTTGTTGGCAGCAATAAAGCCAAGACCTGGACCACACACATGCCACAAAATGCAGCGTCATAAAAGATATGAAATAAAAAACACAGACAACTTCCGGTGCGACGGGGCAGCAGCAGCAGCAGCATCAACCGATTTCCGTTGAGTAAAGTGAGCAAACATTTAAGGAAAACATGCCATAAACGAGCTGGAAAAATTACGGGGCCCTGAGGAATGGCCGCTCAACAAAACTAAAACTCCATTAAGCTGGCGAATTTAAACGATTTAAATAACAATACGATTTCAGCTTTTTTTTACGTTGGCCCAACTATTTGCGAACGTTCGAAAGGAATCAATATGCCCGACTTTGCTGCAGGCTCCCAACAGAGCAGCATATTGTAAATATAAAATATTTATTGCCAGATTGCACACGCATCCCACAGCAGTAGTTGGTTTCGTTCAACAGCACCTTGGTGCACAGAAAGAAAATTTAAAATAAATATAACAAGTGACACTATTTAACAAGAACTTACATTGTTAGAATAAATTTTAGTTAAGGTTATTAAATTAAAAAAAAAAACAAGATGAAACCAGTACTAAAATTTAAAAAATGTACATTTTTGAATATAGAGTTATAAGTTCTATTACGATTTTTTGTAGTGCACCTGATTCTTCTCAAAGCCAGATATGCAACATAGCATGTCCATTCAGCCGCTTCCTTTCCATTGAATACATTGAATTCATTGCATCCGCAGCCAAGAGCATGGCAATTTTCCCTTTAATTTTTTTTTATATTTTTTTCCTTACATGCATTCGGTGGTGGTGGTAGCCACACTTTGAACCAATTCATAACATTTACCAAAAAACCAATTTAAAATTTAATAGAGACATTTCTGTACAAATTAACAGCAAATTTCATTGCACACTGTGTTTTTCCCCTCTTGCACCGCCCGCACTGCCATTTAAAAATCAAGTGTGCTGAAAATTAAATTTCACAAACTGTTTTCATATGGAAGGAAGGAGGAGCTGCTGCCATGTAAAGACTTTTAGTGGCTTCCGCTATGGCAGTCGGGGCAAACCGAAAAACTAATGAAAGTTCCTTCCTCTATATCCATCCCCCTGTCCACCTTCTGAAGCTTCCCTGATGACATCGTGTTCTAAGCACACACATTCACACACACACTCACACTCAGTCTGCATGACTTTTTGAGGCAGAGTAATTAAAGTCAATTGCCATTCTGCCAAAATTCGCTCGACGTGGCGTATACGTAATGCGATTGGGGTTGACGCTATTCCTCTGTCAACAGCATTAGCTTCGTTGACTTTTCAGCTATAAGCAAACACCACAAACTGTGTTATAATTCACTAGAAAACACTCTGTCAAAATGTTACAGCTAAATCGGAAATCGCTGAAAACCTAAGCTTTATTCGTACATTTGATTTCTTACTTTCACCGTTTTTGTTTACAGCCGCCAATCTAGGTGCTAGCCCAAATGATGTCTGATATTTTATGACTTTTTATGTTGTCGTAAAAGTTCAGTTTGTGGCCAAAAGCGAAAAACGAAAACCATTTGCATTTATCCGCTGAGAACTTTGTTGGGATGTTATGCTGGAGTTTGCTTGATTAGCTCATTATAGAGTGTTTTTACATTTACGAGCATATTTTTTTTTAGGTGAGTGGTTATAATGTTTTGGGCTCACTTTTGAATATGAATCAGCTACTAGAATGGGATGATGGGCAATAATTTAAAGCTATTTTATGATAGCGATACTATATTTATTGATGGGTCGTAAACTACTGGGGTTTCTTTTCAAGTTATGTATAAGTTTAATATTTACGACTTGACTTCTCTGGGCTGTATGTTGAGATAAAAATTCCAATATTAAACCTCGAACATACAGCGATTCAATAAATGGATAAAAGTTTACTTTAATTGGTTACTTGTTATTGTTTACCAGAAACATAATTATAATTATGTTGCTATTTGAAAATATGATTTCAGTTTATTTTATTTTCAATTTATTTAAATTACAAAAGAAAACCACCATACTGAAAAATATTTCTTGTTTGCCTCCCACTATAAATATTTCTTTAAAGTACTCGCATTATTCGGGCTGACCTGCATTTTATTGGTTAATATTTTCCCATAACTCACGAAAAATTCCGGGAACGTGTAATATTTTTTCAGCAGCCGCAAAAATCTGCCATGCAAATGCCCCAAAGTTTCTGCATCAACTGCCATTGATATATATATATTATTTTTTTCGCGCTTTCAACTCCGTCATCAGTCGGATGCTTCGGCCATGGTGACTTAATTTCGCTGTAAGTTCCATTGGCCTTTGCATAAATGCATTTTGATGCACTCGACGGCACACGGGGGACGCTAAACAGATTTGCACCTTGCATATATAAAGTCAAATTTACAAGTTCGCTCGGAAAATTGCAACGCAAAATATGCAAATGACAATGGTGCCCTGTGAAAATGTAACCCGGAATATAAGGGTCATGGCGGAAGCCTGCAACAAAAATTCTTAAAATTTTTGCATTTGGCAGGCAGCAGCTGAAAATGAAGTTGTTTTTCGGGGAATTCGAGTGGGTGGCTGCTGCTGGGTGCCTTAACGTGGATACGTGTTGGGCATTGCCAAAAGATAAAGTAAATGGTGAACTTAGCTACGACTTCAGCCAGCTGCACAAGTGCACTGGCAATGTTTCTGTTTCTGTTTATGTACGTGCTTAGCTGCCTAAAATGCACTGCTCGGCACACGCTGCGTATACGTATTGTCGTTTTGCTGTGCCCCAATCGAATGTTCTAATGTCTTGCAGCACATTAAATTGGCAATATGGCTTTATTGTTCTCTGCGCCCCTCGACTCCACTCCACTTCCTTCGTCTCACAGCCAGTGGCAGCGATTTATGCTGTCACATCTAGTGGGTGAGTTCAGTTGGTGGAGGGATGGAATGGGGCCAAGGAGCAAGTGTGAGCGGCGCCTGTGGGGCCATAACAGCTCCATTCGCAGTCAAACACACAGGGAGGCGATAGTGCTGCCAAATCGGCAATTGGCTGACATATCTGGCTGTTATTGGGATTTTCTAGAAACGTTTTAGTATAATTTTCACTTTTTATGCAAAAACTCTTAAAAACAAAACTAAAATGCTAAACTACAAAAATCTCTTGACATCAGCATGTTTAAAATATTTGTCTTAACCCCTGAGAAAATTTGCTAAAATATAAAAGAAAGTATAGGCAGCAACAGATGATTTCCTTTATTAGATATTGAATACATAGTATAATGTTAAAAAAATTTCTAGAGACTTAACAAATTTTTAAAAGGTGTCTAAAATAATGAAGAAATGTAATAAAAATCTGATAGTTTAATAACGGCTGTAAGACTATAATATTTTTCTTACATACCTTTTTTGACTAATTCGAATTCTCTAGAGATTTCTGTGGCACCTCTGAATATATAATCAGAGAGTTGTAATCAGCTAGTTTTGGCCCCTCAGATAATAGACACCACTGCCGCCTGTCAGACACACACACACAATCATTGGCAGTCACATTGGAGCGTGTGACTCGACTGGAGTCGCTGCGTCTGCTCCAGGCCTCTGAACATTGCCAAGACATAAAACGTGGCACTCGATGATGCCTATGGGCGACTTCGCACATTGGGTGGTATGTATATGGAACGTATATATATTACACATAGTGGTGGTTGCCTACGAGCATTGCCGTCGTCCTGGCCTAAACATCACTTCACAACTGCCAAGCCGAGCACATCCGGTTTCCGTTAGTGCTGCACATGCTCGCCCACATTCCGCCCTCGAATAAATGCAGGAGGTCCTGCCTGTCTGTCAGTCAGTCAGTCGGGCTGATGTTACTCCAGGTAATATCATTTAGCCTTGTCCCGAGCTGGGCGCACACGAATATGTTGGAAAAATATTATCTCGTTACAATGTTAAAAAAGTATGGGGTAGTGTGGTATGTGAAGTCTTTTTGCCCTTCCATTTTTCCTTTTACCATTTTAGTTCGCTTCTCGCCTATGTAGTTTGCCTTTGGCTTATGAGCGGAAGTACGTGTCGCTCGCCTCAAAAGAAGCCAGGATGGTGGAAAAAAAAAAAAAAATATAGAAAAAAAAACGAGAAAAACTACGCACCACAACCACAGGGGATAAATAAATGTGTGTGTGTGCGGGAAATTGTGGGAGATGTTTAAATTTGATTTCAAGTGCTAGCATTTTGATGTCGAAATAAGTGAATGCGTGTTGCGGCAGCTTACGTGTCCTTGTTATGGGAAAAACTTTCAGTTCGAGCTGAAAGTTCGAGGCGAGTCAAGAGCATTTAAGGAAAACTTTAATTCGAGTTTTAGAACAGGTTAAGACAAGAGAGCTTAAATCGCATGATAAGACCGCAGAAAAACTGCTTTCAATTGCTGGGAATTCAGAAAGTTTCCTTAGTGATTTTGAAAACTCTACGAAACTGTCGAAGCGATAAAATGTGGTTTGGATAAGTTAGGTCCATTCAATGACTGACCAAAGGTGTTTATTAAATTTATGTGGATATGGTAAGAAATTTAAGTTGTGCATACTATGTATTTTTAAGCCTAAATTTAAATTTAAAGCAATGAATAAAATGTGTCTAACTGGAATAACATTTTTTTAAATATTTATGACCCCAAAATAATTCATGTGAGTTTAAAGATTTTTGTAATTAATTTCTTGATTAATTTAAATGATCAAAGCTATTTAAATTACTTTATTAAAGTTAAAAGCTTGTTTCATTATTAATTATTTTCTTCTTGCACTTTTAATAATACATCCGATTTGAAGAATATATTTATAAAAAAATCTTTTCAAATATATAAAGCCAAAAATAGAATTTTACAGAAGTAATTAAGTTTTTTTTATAACTCTTTAACAAATTCAATGATTCTGATTACAATCAACGTAATGCTTTAATAACTGTTTTAAATTTTAATTTTATTAAACATGCCCTTAGTAATCCGCTCGTTTTTGCTACTTATTATACTATATCTGGCCTTCTTGATTTACCTACGCAATTATTTTATGACCATTTTTTTATTCCAGTCTCAATGTAATGTTAATTGCCCCAAGCTTCGATTAAGCATTTATTTCTCCATTTTTCCTTATTCTTTGCTGCCGGTCCTACTTATTGTAATTTTACCATTTCCTTGAACTCTGGCACATTGCTCCTGTCGTCCAGGACCCTTCATGTGCATGTGGCTACAGTGTGGAGCACTCGACTTGCAGAAGTTCAACCGAAGGAAAATAAGAATAACAAGCATCGAAATGAGGAGCATAAGGAGCTGGGTGGCTCTCGAGAGGAAGAGTGGGTTGCAAAGTGGGTGGCTGAGTGGGTGGTGGTGGGAATGATGTCCGCTGGTGCTGCTGCTGCTTTTGATTTCTCATGCGTGCAACGTTTACTCAGCCGCCTTCGGTGCCCGCGAGCGTAGCCAAAATAACACACACATATTCCGGGGAACTTCTCCCTTCCATTTCGAAATCTCCAGCTCATTTTACAAAGTACTGGGTACAACTGTGCAGAGGGTATGCTTTATTTTAAAATAAATATACAAATTAACATATATCTGAGATATATTTTCTGAGGCTCAATTGGTCATGACTAAATATTTTATTTTAGCTTATAGAAATTTTATTTAACCTTGAACTACAGCACATGGGCACAAACAAAGCTGCGTTTGTTAGGGTTGCATGCGCTTTTCGCCAGTGTGCCCAGGCCTTACTAAGAGTCAATAGATCAAAAGCAGGGTATCTATAAGTTGAATAATTCAAGGATTCAGCTTTTGCTTGTTTTGTTTACGCATGAATTTGCAGGAGGGCTCCGACGATGGCGGTAAATGGGAAAATGAGAGCTCTGGCGACGCTTCACGCTTCACTCTTCTTGGCACTCACTTAATTATTGCACAAGAAACTGAAACGGGGGCACCAAGGCGTTTCGCCTGGGGTTGAAAGTTGCAACTGCAACTGCAATTTCCAAGTGCAACTACATATGGTACATACAACTACATACAACTGCAGCTGGGGCAACAAACTTTTCAGTGTGGCAATGTGCTTGACATGCATGCTTAACCGTAATGTTGAAGCCAAATTGCCCATTGGCTTTGGGTCTAGCGGGGAATATGGTGGAGAATATTGGATCCTTTGGCCCAGCGGGAAGCGAAAAGTTTTTGGCAGAAGCGTCGAAAATGGAAAATTTTAGTAAGCCGGTTAAAGCTCAGACCCTTTTCAATGTGCGTAGGTTTTGAGAAAAAAAAAACAAAATTGTTTGATTAAAAGTTTAAGAAAGTTGTGAAAAATATTTCGAGCATGTTGTACTTTTTATAAAGAGCGAATAAACGCAGTAATTAAGTTAGCTAAGGAGCATTTGTGCTTCTAATGAATTTCTTTTACTACCTAAAAAGGGTTGTGAAAATGTAAAAATCTTCATTTTAAAGTAACTAAGTCAAAGCTCAAAAAATTTTTATATAAAGTCTTAAGTTTTCAGTTAAAATAACTTAAATACCACCCTGTTTACAAAAACAACTATTAAATTCTCTAAGCCACTTAACAATTAAAGCTGTGAAGTGTAAAAATTATATATGAGCTTATTGTTTTATCTAGTTTACTACATATACACATGTCACAAGTTCAGAAAATTACCCAACTGCCTGACAAACTAATTTCCCCGTAAGCCAAATTGTTTAACCTTCGCTAAATTAGCTTCACCGCAAAACATCATTCACAACTGATGCACATGTGACACCCATGGCGAAACTTTGCATAATCCATGATGGAAATGAAACCGAATTTCAAATTGAAAATGTGTAAAACAAGAGAAGGGCAATTAGAGAGTTGCCCGCAATTGACCTCTTCCATTCTTGAATAAATTATTTGCACGCTAATTATGCTTAATGTCCTGGTGATGGTTTTTGCTGGCATTTCCAGCTGTTACCTGTCCGGTGGCAAACATATAGAATATATCGCATCCGGCGACAAGTTTGCACCGCTTCCGGTTGGCAATTAAGTCGGCTGCAATTTGTATGAGAAGCCACACCACTGATATTATTTTTATCGGTACGTAACACACATACCTTTTGTGTGTGTGTGGCCTTCTGGCCATTTTTCATTTAATTTTATCCCGCTTTATGGCCTGTGGAATGTGGTGTAAGCCCTTTGGTTTGCCTATTTCGTTATCATTATCCTGTTATCCAGGAGCTGCTGCTGCTGCTGCTGCTAGGAGTGGCGCATAATTAAATTATCTCGCAATTGCCTGCTAAGTGCGCCCGACATTCGTTTATGTAGGAATTTAGCAGGGTATTAACTCCCACTCTCCCTCTTATTTCTTTAGCTATCCTAGCTGGCTTTTTTATATTTATTAAGCGTCCCTTTTTTTTAGCGCTTCCTGGCTTTTGTTCTTTTTTATACTTTTTTTTTGGTGGGGCTGCCCTAATTATTATCTCTCGAATATTTCAGAAAAATAAACTTGGTCCGCCACCGCCTCACAAAAAACGTCAATAAGTTTGAAGAACCTTAATTATTTTGTTGTGTGCTTTCTTCATTTTAAATTTTTTTTTTTGGTACCCACTCTTGGAAAACTTTCTGTGGCAGCCAAGTTGTTTGCGCTGTTGACCCATTTGGCCAGGCCTCAAACTCAAACTCAAACCCAAACTGGACCCGAAAAGTTTAAGAGCATTTTCCGATAAAAAGGCAAAAGTGTTTTGCCCGCTTACTGCAAAATCATTTTGTCATCAACTACTGCTGCACATCTACGTCTACATTTGCAGCTCCTTCCTGCATTCAGCACTTTTGTCCAAGGACAGCATCAAAGGCTTTGCATAACAAATGCATTGTTTTGCCTTCAACTTCTAGTTCTCGGACTTGTAAGTATTGTTCCAACCAGCACACACACATGCACAGCACATCCTGTTTGCTTAAAAGCTTCCGCCAGGCTCAGAAGAGTGTGTCTGTCCTTGCTGCTGCTCTCAGCAAATGTGCAATTATGACCAACCAGAACCCAATGATTGACGCCGACTGCCATAAATCAATAAAGTGCAACTTGAGCATGGAAAAATGTCAACGATTGGACAAACACAGTAGATGCCCAGATGCCTTCTTCTCCTTCTCGTACTCCTCCCCGAATTTATTTGCAAAAATAATGCCCATCATTGTTAATCAAAGGCGTACAAGGAAGGAAGGATCTGGGGAGTAACCCTAATGCTTACGTAGGCTGCTATATATATTTCTGGCCTAATAATGAAAATGCTAATATTTATGAGTAAAAATGGTTTTATTGTTTTTCAAAGTATTCTCCAGCAAGACTTATACCCTTTGCATCGCTCAAACCAATTGTCGAAGCACTTGTCCACTCCAATAACACCTCAAAACATGGTTTTGAACGCTCAACACATCTTCGGCGTCGAAAATCGTTGACCACCATTTTCTTTGGTGTTCGGGAATAAAAAGAAGTCATTGGGTGCCAAGTCAGGCTAATGGCGGATGACCCATCAATTCGACATTTTGGCCGGTCAAAAAGCCGATGTGAGTCAATTGTCATGGTGCAGAATGATCCGTCTTCTCTGTTCGTTTTCAATTTCTCCGAAGATTTTAGGCAAACAAATTGTGGTGTACCACTCAGAATTGACCACCCTACATTGCTCAAGCGGAACAGTCGCCACATGACCTTTTTACCGAAGAAACAGGCCACCATTTGCTTCGAAGTGCTTCTTCCACGAACAACTTTCGTTGGATTTGTCTCGTCTTCGAAGACCCACACGGTCGATTGCGGTTTTGTTTCGGGCTCATAAGCATATATCCATGATTCGTCACCTGTGACGATCTTATAAACGTCTTTTGAAACACCGCGATTGTATTTTTCAAATTTTTTTGCAAAAATCCACACGAACCTTTTTTGAGCGATTGTCAAATTGTGCGGGATCCAACGAGAAAAATTTTTTTACGACCAAGTGTTCATGCAATATCAAATGTATGCTGGTGGAAGAAATGCCCAAGGATGCCTCTATCTCACGGTATGTCACATGACGACCTTGCATTATCAGTTCATGCACGGCGTCAATGTTCTCTGGAACAACGACTGTTTTTGGACGACCTTCACAACCTTCGTCTTCGAGCGAGCGTCGGCCACGATTGAATTCATTTTACCAGTTTTTCACAGTTCTATAAGATGGTGCTCCATCGGCATACAAAAATTTAAGTTCATCGATGCACTCTTGTCGTGTTAATTCACGTCGAAAGCCGTGAAAAATTATTGCGCGAAAATGTTCACGAGTTAATTCCATTTTCTGCCAAATTGATTTTTTCAAGTCACTGTAAACCACACAAATTATGGCCGTACGTTAAAACGTTCTAAGCACGTTTCTGCTAAAACAAGTCAAACTTCCCAATGAAAACGTCAGTTGGCGCCAGACAACACTTAGTATGGCCTAGGCCAGAAATATATATAGCAGCCTACGTACGCTGGTCAGCCATTGTTGTGCTGTCCCGGTGGCCAATGGCCAATGGCCGATGGCCAGACATTTGCTAGTCAGGAATTCAAACCGGCTCTGGCTTTTGGCCCGGCCTGCTGCTGGACTTAGTGGTATGAGCCATGTGCCGGACGTTGTCTGACATGCGGGCACAATCCGGGGCAAGATACTAGAAACAGAGCCTTAAAACAAATATATATTTAAATATATTATTTCTTACTGAGTTGTGTAAGGAATATTCCCTACTTCATAAAAATAAAATATAAATATTAGTATTCAAAGAAATCGAGGGGTTTAGCTAAGAAAGTACAAAAAGAATGCTACTTGTGAGTGAGACAGACTACGTTGCTGGAAAATTAATCATATTTTTAACAACAAATATTTTAAGTGATCAATCTGTTTCTGTTTACAGTAAATAAATATTTTTCTTTTATACTTCAATTAGGTTTCTATTTGATTATCCTTGCCTGTGGCCACGTGTCCGTCCAAACATAGAGACAAACACATATACACTAGTCCACACTCATGTCCTTAACAATGGACGTTTGCAAACAACAATAAGAACAACAACAACAACAACAACAGGCCGGAGTGCCACTAACAACAATGGAGCACAAAATTGCGGCTGTCATCAGTGAGGAAATTTGCATTTTGCACAAATTGCAATACGTAAGCTCTGCTTTTCTGCCCCTAACCACCATTTTTGCACTCCCACTATGTGTTGTGCTTTAGTTCTTTTAGGGGCTTTTTTTGTCCATCCTAACTACACAATTTATTGGGTTGCATATCAAATGATTTTTGGGGGCTTTAATGGGGTGAATATAGATGGATAGATAGTTGGGATATAACAGGGCATTATTTCGAACTCATTAGAGAATGCAGCAGTAGCAGCATCAGCAGCAGCAGGAGCAACAAGGAAATTGCATTTAGCCACCCACTCACCCACCCACATGCATATCAATTAAGCCCCAAATTCAGTGGGTGTGTGCCAGAGAGAGAGTGTGTTTTGTGGGTGGGGCGACAATGGGGCTGCTAATGGGCGGTGGGCGTGCCTCATTAATGTTGCACGGGCCCCCTGTTCCGAATGCAGTTAATCGAAAGATTTTCCAGTCAACTGGCCTCCCGAGACTCCGTTCGAAAATTAGAAAATCACGGAAATAGTTTCCGCCTGTGCAGTGAACTGAAGTGGGCGTGGCCGGGCCATAATTCCATTGATTATGCCAGGTCCGTCGACTGGATTTTAATTCAATCATTCGCAGCTGAACGGTGTCACCAGCAGTAGTTGAACATCTATGAGTACACATAGCGAAAAACATCAAGAATTGAAGGTCAATTTGATCTAACTTTAAGTTAATAGATCTTGGATAATGGATATTAATATCTATCCATATTAATATTTCTGTTGCTTTGAACCCACAAAAAATCCTCTAAAAAGAAAGTTATAGTTTTTTAGGCTAGTGTCACTTTTAATTTACTTAGAGTCCCTCAGAAGACTTTTTTTTTATACAAGTTAAATTAAGTAAAGAGAACTTCAAAAAAATATATGATGAACCCAACAATATCGGCTTGATCTCTGTTAATATTATTTTTTCCTGTGTAGCAATGACGTTCATTAGTCGCGTGTTAATCATACGCCACGGTGCACAGCTATGAGCTAATTAAGGCTCGAACAACTCTAGCCCCTCGAGTGATTTAATAGATTTCCAGCCTGACATTTTGTATGTATTCACAGAGAGAGGGTTTTAAGTGGTTGAGGCCCGCTGAGTGTTTGCTGTGTAATGAATGGGTTAGCATCCTTTTTCCTTTGATTTATTGGTTTTGCTTTCAGCTCTTTTTTTTTTTTATTTCGGTTGTCCAACCCACTCACAACAAACGTGCTTTGCATAATGATGTCCCGAGAGTTTGGCAAGTATCCTAGGTTCTTGTTGATTTTATTCACCCAGTGATTGGCTTAAAACATATGAATTCAACGTACAATTGTCGATAGTTAGACCCTCTGGATCCGGTTCATTAGACAAATGTTCGTAGTACGTAAAGTTTAGGGCCGTTGCCTCATGGTATATTGTGAATCCGTTTGAAATAGCCACGATAGGTACAAGGCACACGTTGAGCATCAGCAGGCAAAAGTGGTTGATGAAGAAAGTTGTTTTTAGAGTGAATATGGTATCCTGTTTAATTCTCAGTTCCCAGAGAGTGACTTTCGAGCTAAGCATGTCACTCGATATATTACCAGTAAGGAGCTAAAAGTTTGTATTCATTATTACATGAGATTAAAGACAAATGGATTCTCACCATCATGTCCAGAATGTCCAGCATCTGCTTATGGCGCCTTAGGTTTCTACAATCAAATATCTCCGGGCAGAGTTCCTTGAACTGCCAGAGACTTCCCAAGAACTTGTCCCTTTCCAATTTATAATCAAACACCACTTTTAGTAGAGTGCCGAAGAGGAGAAACATATTTGCCACATATCTTATGTGCCAAGACTGCAATCTCAGCAATATCAATCGGTTTAAATCCCAATCAAAGCCAGCCTCATCAATGATAGTCCTGTAGAAAGTCCACGATATGAGGACGATCACAGAGAGTAAGTACACACTGAAATAGTGGGATATATCTCGCTGAATCCTACCCAGCTGGTGGTGTATTTTAAGTACGTTCTTCAGCATTTTCCAGCGCTGCTTGTACCACAGCTGAGCAGTTAGCACCTGATTCATCACCACATAGATGGACTGCAGCCAAATGTAGCTGTTCACGTGAAGGAGCAGCTGCAGATGCCAGCCCAAGAGGCAGGTAAATGAAGTCCATCGCTGATAAGTACTTTCCGAAGACTTCATCTGCCAGTAGATAACGGCCAAAATTTCAATGGAAATAAGCCAGGAACAGCAAAAGGCCCGCTTAACAGACACACAAAACAATGTGCCCATAATGGAGTGCAGATTCATGTGAACCTGAGCCATCTTATTCAGGGTTGCTAGCATCGATTTCTTGAGCATAATATAGTATATGCAGGGTAGAAGGTAGACAAAAACGCTTCCTTGATCGAACACAAATGCATCGAGATACATTAAATGCAGCAGAAGACACATGAAGCTGAAGAAATAGAAAAAGTAGATGAACACCTGGTGGCCAAATGTGAACTTTTGGGTATCCTCATCGTATCGCAGGTTGTGGAGACACAGCAAGCGCCAGACCTTCTTCTGGTAATCGAAGTAGCTGACAATGTGGCACACGCAGAGCAGTTTGTGCAACGGCGCTGACAGCGGCATGTTTCCAACTAATTGGACTAACGACATCGGCGGGTGTAGTTGTGCACCCAGAGGAGCAAAACTGCGAGTGGGGGCCATAACAATTTGGTGAGAGTACTTAGCTCTAATGTGGGTGTGGTGATACACAGAGATAAAAAGAACAACTGGTAAGTAGGAGTTTAATTTTTGCATTGAAGCAAATTGAATTTAGAAACTTTAAAGCAGGCTTGGACATTAAAAGAAGTGTTTTTATTAGTAAGCGTGTCTTTGAGACATTTATCTGCGTGCCCAGGTCTGCTTTAAAATCTTTACCTTATCAATTTATTGTGATATTTAAAAGCTGAAAAAGAACTGTCAGAACAAATAATTGTTTTCAGTGCAGATCTTCCCTGGACTTGTAACCCTGGGCAAATGCTTTTAGCATGAAAAAGCATTCTGAGCTGCGGGTAATTGATGGCATCGCCACACACTAAAACCACTTCAATTAGCGGACCCTGTAGTCAGTGGTCCCCAAATCGATAAGTTGCACACGCTTAAATATTTAAAAATTTCCCAGAGAACCGCTGTCAGACCCACTTCAGATTTGCGTCGCTCACGTAGCAGACTAATTTATTTGCAAACTGGGAATTCGCTGCAGAAGCCCACCTTGGCACAAAAAGCGACAAAAAATAAAGCGGAGTGTGTGTGTGTGTGTTCACTCGGTCCAACCTGACTTTCCCCAATGGCGATTAATTTGTTCAGGTCTCAATCGCTGCTTACTCAACCTACTCTTTCTCGACTTTGGACTTGCCACTTGCGAAGGAGATTTGCGTGGCAGCATATCGGCCATGTTCATCGCAGCATAACCCAAAACTGTCAAACTCAAGCGGTTCCTTCCTAAGGCTACTTTTCTACGTTGCTAACCACACTGCACTCAAAGAAAGAAGGTACTTTTCATGGGTTAGAAATACCCAAAAAAGGGAAAACGAAAGGTCAACTAAACATCTTAAATTGTAGAAATTTCTTTAACTCAAACACTTTGTTTAAAAAGTATTTACAACATAATTAATCAAAGAATATAGGTGGTACTATGTTAGTTTACAATGTCTATGTTCATATAATATAACTGGTTTGACAATCTTTATATCACTGTATCCTAATCCTTCAAGTAATTTCAAACATTTCTTTAGGTGTTTCTACTTTCCTACTCAACTTTTACCGTTCGCCGTTTACTTTGTCATTTCAATTTTGAATTCGTGTCGCAGCGTTCAGCGCTTTTATGTGGCATTTTTAAAATCCTGTACATGTCGGCCCAGGCACGGATACCCAAGGCCCAAGAACCAAGGACCAGACCCTGTCCGGGCGCCACGTTGGAATTCAATAAAGAGCTTGGACCAGGGAAAGTCGGGACACTAGGCAGTTGGGTCGACAGAAATGACGAGAGGAAGGAAGGAAAGAAGGCAGGAAGAAAGGCAGACAGTTAGCCGGGCATGTTTGTCAAACAATCATTAGAGACGTCAGTAGAAGGAGGAAGAGCTGCAGGAATGTAGGCGTTGGAAAACATCACAATCAGCGTTAGCAGCTGCCGTCTGAGCCACATCACACTTACACCTAACCTAAGAGTAGATGGCAGATATCCGTCGACCACTTCATTATGTGCGAATTTACGATGGTAGCTGTAAGTGAGTAAGACGTCATTGGGCAAAAGGGTGGGTCTCAGTGAGACTTTTCGTTTCAAAGTAGAAAAGAACATAAATATAATACAAACATACATTCTAATCTGTTCCATAATACTTTTAATTCCTGTTAAACTTTTAGTAACATTACTGTCTATGTTTTTATTACATCGGTAACATCAACAGTCATACAATTTTCCTATGAACTTTCCAACTCGTCTAATTTTCTAAGCTTCTCCATTGCTTAATTGGTAAAAATCTGCCACAATTTTCACCACTTTTTGCTTTCCTCTTCATTTTATTTTCCAACCCTCAATCCACAGGATTTTCCATTGCGCAGCTGTCCACATTCAACATTCCGGCAACTGCAGCAGTTTTCATTAGCTTAAAAACTTTGCCTTACCAAACTACATTTTTAATAAGTTTGTTTGTTTTATTCTTTTTTTTTTTTTGAACGCAGGCCCGGGGTTCTCTAAAAAATGCAGAAAGGGCATGTGGAACGAGGGCAAGAGAAAGAGCATCAAAAACATGCATAAATCATCAAAAGCAGCGCTGACAACTAATGAAAATATGCAAAAATTTATAGCCCACCAAAATCGACGAAAAAAATGTTTGGATAAAGCGGCGAATCAAAAAGAAAAATCCCAATAAAAAGTTAAAGCAAAAAAAAAAATAAAGCAAGAAGAGACACTCCAACTAGCCGAAGGCAAAAAGCATTTAAATTGAAAAAATGGCAGTCGAAAAATAAATTCATTTGCTTTATGCATGCCGCACGCAGCCAACAAAAAAATGGAGCCCGAGTGGCAAGGACACAGACAGGATATGCGGTAGGAATTTTATGTGGCAGTTTATTTTTGGCGACACTATCACTGGAACAGCTTCCAGCACCCAGGCCCAAACCCTTTTATGCACTTTAAAAAAGAAAACAATCAATAAAGGTGGAGAAGGGATTGGGGTCACCAAACTTCACCTTCAGAGGATCATAGCTTTGCTCAATAAATCTGAAGCGAAAAATTGGTTGTCTAACGAAGTTCAAGTTTAAAATAGGATGTAAAATATATCAAAATAAATATATGATATTTTTGAAAAATAAATATTTTTATGGTGATATTTTTGAATAAATATCAGGTATCATTTTCTTTGCAGATTTTGATATTTTAAGCGACACACTTTGTCGGGACAAGAATAAATACATATGGGACGTTTCACGTCAACTGCCGCCCAAAATTCTACTGAACGAAAATGGACTTATTATATCTTAAATTTTTGTCAATTCATACCCTTTCGAATGAAAAGTGGCGTTTTAAAAAATTCAAAATGGCGTCCTTACTGTGACTTTAAATGCACAAGTATTTGTGGACTAGCAAACAAATATATTAAATACTTTATGAAAAAAGTATATTCGAAGGATAATGACTGATTCTTATAGTTTTGAGGTTGCGATTATTTTTGGGCAGAGCTCTGGGCCAGTAAACGTCCCATATATGAAACATGAGCGTCCAAAAACTTTCCAACCAAGTGCAACATTTGTGATCGAAACATAAAAACAAGTGGCAATAGCCAAATCTGCTATCACATTTAAAAACAAACACCAAGACGCCTATATTAAGTGCTTAAACAAAGTAAGTAAAAGACGCATATCATATGATGTATGTATGTTTGTAGTACAGCAAGCATCAAAAAAAGGCGGGAGACATATGTACATATGTACATATAAGTACATATGCCGCTGTTTCCCGCATTTATGACCGCCTTCATTAATTAATTTATTAATTAATTAATATAAACTAAAAATTAAAATTAAAGATCGTATGTGGGTTAATGTTTAGGGTTTATTGCTAATGCAGCTTAAAATTAAAAAAGAAATAATAAAAAAATATCAAAATATCGATAAATCGATATTTTTAATGATATATCAAATATTATTTTGATTATTTTTCAATAAAAATATCATGATACGATATTTTTAAATATTTCGACATCCCTATTAAAAGTACTTTAATTTTTGAATAAACACTCTCAAAAAGTTAAGTCCAGAAGTCCAAAAATTATTAATAATAAGTAAAGGGCAGAAAAAATTTTTTTTCCTTATTAAAAAATTTTCCTCTAAAAACAAATGATGAAATAAATGTTAATCATCCGCTATTTAGTTCATTAATTACGAACATCTGTAATAAGAAAATGACTAATAATCAGGGTCACCAAACACTGTCTTCATGAAATTTTTCCCCATAACATTTAAAAAAAAAGAAATATCACCAATTTAAACATATTATACGTTTAAAAGCGATAATTTCTAAAATTTCAAACAGGTTCCTAGTATAGAATTAATGCAACTTTTTTTAAAAACCACCTGCAATTTTTTCATTGAGTTTAAAGCCTATTTTGGATAATTTTTCGAGTGTACCCCTGTTGTCCTACCGTTTGGCCACTCCTTTTTTTCGTAGTACGCCAGTTACAGGACGAAGGTCCCGGAATGTGACACGATGCGGCGTCGAGAGGACAACGATGCGGCCATGTATAAAATTTTTCACAATTGCAATTTGTAATAAAAACATGCACTTTTTGCCATTGTTATATGCGGCCACACATGCTGTGCTGCACTGTGGAATGGGGTATCTCCATCGCACTCATATATGTACATACAGATATGCGGGCAGAGGAAGTTACATGCGTGTAAAACCATTTGCCTGGCGATGAAAAAGTCAGGCTAAAAAAAAACCTTCCATTTCGACCAAGATGCCACCAACCGGGGCAGAATGAGCTCCGGTAGAGATAGAGGTGCATTTTGTGGGGAGTTGGTGAGGTGAACTCTTATGGCTTTATGCCATTTTAAGTGCTCAACCCATTTTATAGCCATATCCATTGCCACATCCACATCCACAGCCACATCCACATCCGAGTGTCAACTGTTAAAGCGGTCCAGAGTGCAACTCCACAAATAAACAGAGCATAAAATATGATTGTCGTATTTTTGTTCAAGGAATGCTCATGGGGGCAACAAGTTTTGAGAGGTATGTTAACAATGGAAAATAATTGATGGTTGATGCTCTTCATATTTATGGACCAGATGTTGTGCAAATAAATTAAAATTGTTACTCAAAAGAGTAATGAATATGAAAGCATTTTGGATACTCCAAAATAACGGCTGTTAAATATTTTAAAACAATTGTAGAAAATTAAACATTTTTACTATTAATTTTCGATTGCTTTATTAAAGCTTCTAGTTCAACGAACTCACTTTAATTTAATCACTAATAAGATTATCTAACCTCATGCTATAAGCATGTCATCACTCAATATAATTGACCTGTAAGCCAAATGGCAAGTATAGAAAGGTAACGAATGCCATGAGTGTTACCGATATAGGTTTGTGATAGTCATGTCGCCTAGTTCATTACCTGAAATGGAGAAACACGCAATGGCCAGAGGTTTTTGTCTGTGTCACTTGATTTGTGTGTGGTATCAGACCGGAAGGATCGGACTATATTTAGGTTACTATCACGTGGGTTATTCAGAGCAGCTAAGGAAATTTATATGCGATGAGCAACTTTACGTGCAAAAAATATCAATTGTTAATTTATTCGCCAGTTGGCTTTATCTCTGCTTCAGTCAGATATGGATATGCGATCAGTTTGTGTTCCTGCTGATTTTAAGAGTTCAACTCATAGAGCTCTTAAATGAATGTACCGAAGTCCATAGATCAATGCAAAAAATTCTGGGCAGCCGTCTGTGTGTTAAGATCCACAGAGAATGTATTTACACCTTACTTTTGATTGTGATGTTTCCGTTGATTTCAAAAGAGTAACTTGAGTTTGCGAGATGATCGCAAATATTTTGTCTTGAAATCCTGGCACCTATTGCAACATAGAACTTTGCCACAAGCTTTTGGAGTGACTATTTTAAGAAAACGACGTGTACAGTACAAACAGGATGTGGTAACCATGATGGTAAGACTTTAATAAACTTTTTTTATACAATTATTCCTAAACAAAATCTTTAATTTTCAGTTTTCAAACAATTTTCCCGCTACTACATTGAGCTGCAAATATGTTAAGATAAACATTTCCTTATCAATGCTAAAGACTTGTGTCAAAACCCACATTCTTGAACTTCTTCTTCTACTAGTTTATCGTTTTGTGTTCCACAAAAACGTATCCTTTTAGGACTATGAAAGTGAGTCCCCGAACGATTTCAATGGCAATGTGACCCAGACAATTAGTCAAGTCTATCGCTTTTATTTCTATGATGAGTTCGAGTGAGTAATAAACAGCAAAATGAGGCACATTAACTTAATGATTAATTACTTAATGGTTGCGTATGTAGTATGACAACAACTTTGTTGGAACTTTTAGTTGTTTTTCGAAATGGCACCACTTCGCTTCATCTTTAATTTAGTGAAAGTTGTTAGATTTCCCTTGCAATTTTTTGGACTTCTTCAGCTGAAATTTAGTAAATCTCGCAAAGAATATCAACACAGATCTAACTTTTGTAGATTTGTACCTGCCGTATTTATTGTGTTGATATTAATCCTTCACAACTTTGAAAGTAGTCAGTGGGAAGAAGAGAAACGGCTGATTAATTTACTAAATATTGAAAAAAGGCCCTCTGAGAAGTAAGCTCGAGTTATGGAGCGAAAACCTCATTAGTCTCTATATTTTCCTGACTTTAATATGGTCCTTGGTAAGAAAAGATCAGCTTTGGAAACTGGTAAACGAGGCTCAACTAGCCTACACACAACTAAAATCCCTACTTGGAAAACATTTAATTCTGGAATGTTCGTGGCTCGTTTTTATCTATGGAATAATTTTGCTTCTTTTGCTGGCTGTGTTTGGAGCGAAAGATATTTATTTCAACTGGCCAAAAATGACGAGTGGTCCCAGAACCATAACCTTTGGCGAAATATATCATTTTTTTGATTACATAATGTTCCTGCCTCGATTTATGTTTGTGCTGATTATGGCTCTGCATATTTTATATCACCTGATGAACGCAGGATGGCTACAGTCGCTGAAAAAGTTAAGACTACAAAGGAATCTTAAGTTTCATCAGTTTCAGTTGCAAAATGTTTTTTCCTTTCAAATAAGAGTAAATATTTTGGCTGGTCACTATTTTGGACTGTCGTATATATGCTTCTTGTATATAGTGGCCTTTCGCATAGCTGAATTTTTTCAGCACTTAAGATTTGACTCTAATGCATTTGTGCAGCAGCAAAAGACCCAAGATGATTTGGAAGATGAAGCCACTTGGGAGGGCCAGGATGTGGAAAACATGACAAATCCCAGGGATCCGCTGATGAAATCTCTACTTATATTAGCCTGGCATTTTGCTTTATGGATGCTGATACTCGCTTCAGCTTTTATTCAACAAGATGCATATTTTAACATAATGGAAAAGTGCTGGAATTTCAAAGCGGTTGAAAATGGTTGCAAAATTAAAGATTTTCTAGATGAAAATTATTGGAAGGGTCACACCTTTAATGAAATGGATGTATTGGATTTAATGGTTGGTATATTGATAATTTTAAAACGTTCGTATTGTTCCTTTTTGAATAAGCTAAAAGAATTACTTTTGGTATCCTTTTTTTCTACTTTTGTATCCTAATTACTTATATAAAATAATTTTCTTTAAAGTTTATTTCAGGAATCTGCATTTCCGACCGTCAAGCCGGCTCTATCTGCTTTCTGACCGCCCAGTTTAGAAAAAAGAACTCCACCTATCTCAATTTGGACACTATTGCAGGACATTTTAAGCTCTATTTAAGCGTGGTTATTTGCGCAGGCATTTTCTACTTTGTACAGCAAATGGAACTCAGACGACTGCAAGAGTACCTCAAACAGGAAGCATAATAAAGTTTATTTACGCAACTCGTCATTATGACAAATTAAAAAATAATTAAATTAGTATATAAATAATTTATGCCACAGAGAAACCGCAGATGCTTTGTGTCCACTTTTCACCTTTCCCTCAATTACTTAATGAATACAGAGAGCAGACAAGTCGGAGGCCAACCTTTTTGGCATTTTAATGACCTGACTACGGGCCTCTTCAAATATCACAGACATAAAAAGGCAACCTCTGAAAACTTTTGCCATTATAAACATAAAATGAAAGCAACAAATGGCCGCTGTATTGTTGTTATTCCAAGGGCCTTGCCCTTTCTCGTTTTTCACAAGGATACGCACCTTTTCACGTGGCGCCAAAAAGGTGTAATTTATGCCCCAAACTTGATTGAATTTATTCGCAGTCGAGAGATTCACTCCCGGACACACAACATATCGTTACAGTCAAAGAAAATCAAATTAAATTCAATAAATTAACATAAATCTGAGTAAATTCCCTGGCACTTCGTTGCCCACTCCACTTGGTATGCAAATGGCAACTGCACGCGGGCAGAGTTTTGTATTCCTTTTTTTGATTCCAAAGGAGACGCTCTGCTCCGATCGATTCCAATAAACTTCTTGCCACACGATGCGATGTGCGATGCGAGCAACTGGCAACCAACTGGCAACATATGCGATATCGATGCAGCCGCCGGCAGCCAGTCAGCGAAATTCAATCAGCGCCTGGAGAGAAGGCAAAAATTCCAAAAAAGCCAAAAAGGAAATGATTCGAGTGGATGGAGGCGAAGGAGACTCGATACACTCCACAGAAGGCGGAAATACTTTTTGAAGTTTTCCAAAATGTCAGATTTCAATGAAAGCTAAGGACCTTTTTATATTAAAAATTTATTTTAAGAATGTGTGAGCATTTCAAATGTTATGAAATGTTTAGTGTTGTTTAACAAGATAATAAATAAGGATAAAACAATGGTCTGTGCACAAACACTATTAAAACGAAAATAAACATTTAAATCTTTAAAAACTGATAACTGGTACGCTTGCAGCGCTAGGATATTAAATCAATAAAAATTAAAAATTAAAAGCAAATAACAAAAACTAAGAATTGAAGACAGTTAAACTATTAAGTGAACAAATGTGCTCAATATTTATTAAACTTGGCAGAAACTTTTTGATTACCAATTTCCGCAGACAATCTGTTTAAAAGTTTTCTTTCTGAATAAAGACCAAAACTCACCTGGAATTAAACCAAATTTTTTGATCAGCCAAACCACTTAGTTCGCCGGATGTTCGAGCACTTAAAGAGTGAAGGAGTGCACCTTGAAATGGCGGCCATTTCGAATCGACGACGCCATTTGGTCGGCCATATTTTTTTTGTGTAGGCGCCATGTCTGTGTGTCTGCATGATTTCTTTTGGCAGTTTTGAAAGTCTGCCAAGTGGACAATGCCAGGAAAGCGGAAAACTTCACAAACGGCAACGACAAGACACAATGTTTGCTTAGCTGCAGTTTTGTGCGATATAATATAATATAATGACGACACGTGTGTTTGGCATCCGTGGAAAATTATTGATTACGTACGCCTTGGGGGCGGCGGCGGAAAACACCACGGTTGATTGTTTGCGGTGACAGCTGTCAGCCGATGAATTTCCATCGCCTTGACTTCTGGCATGCATAATTAATGCATGTCGGTGGGACATGGCTCAAAAAAGTCAAAGGGTCGGATGGATGGATGGATGGCCTGGCGAAGTGTGGCTAATGAAATTTTAATTAGTGCAAGACAAGCGATAAAAAGTCGGAAGAGCGAAATTACCATAAATGGCAAGCTGGAAAAGCCCGAGGAAAATCAATGATAAGCAGGGCAACACACACACACACATAACACACATATGGGCCGAGTTCCGGGGCAATTACATGCATCAAAGATTCATATCTCCTAAATGCCGCACGGCGTCTTTTCCCTTTTCATAATGCCATCATAATGACTTTATCTCTCAAGCAGGCAATAAATCTTGTGGGGCCCCCAAAGGAGAGCCCTAGATAAAATCCAAAGGCCGTATAATGAAATATTACGCATACGCACCATGGCCAGAGCCACTCATCTAACCCACTTTCTTTGGCCCACTTTGCGCAGGGGGCCCCATCATAAAAGTTAATTAATACGGCTTGGTTAGCTGCTAAATACAGCGCAAAATATGCCCTGACCCCAGAACCCGCTGACGTCATTTATCTTGTGGCAGCGGCAGTGGCACATGGGGCGAATGCGTAATATGCGCTGACAGTTAGTTGACCACAGATTTAAGCCTGCAGCAACATCTCATCCTCCGTTAGTAGACGGCAATGGTATCAGCCATCAGCTATCAGCGAATGTGAAATCATTGGAAATTGCACAAAACTAATTTGCATGTAAATTCCAATGGGCACATTGTCGACTCGACGGGAATAAAGTTTGGAACTGATCGAATCGTAAATTACCTATATTGATTAGGGATTTATATATTAAGTTTATTACAATTTCTTTTTTTTGTCACCTTTTCATTTTTACCTTAAACTAATATCGTTACATCAAAATGTATACAACAAATTTATGATGGTTTATTTTTAACCACCGGGTTCTGGACAAAAGATAGTAATACACAAAAGAAACGTTTAGATTTTAATACTACTACTTTCTGTATAGTAATCATATTTTTTAAGACTAACTTTTCTCGGACATCCAAAGGCTTATTACTGTTCAATTATTCCTTTGATTGACTTAATATCCCCAAGACTACCTCTTAATCAGCTGGGCTAAAAAATATGCAAACGAAGTGAAGTATCTATGTAAATGTTTGTTGGTCTACAGTCTGGCGCGGGTTTTACCTGCCATTTGCCATTGTGCAGAGCCTTTTCCAGAGTCCCAATTTGCATCTCTCCCTCACTTGTTCTCCATACGTATACTATATACTTGAATCTCCGGCGCTCTGGCAAAGAAAATATGTTTCGTTTTTAAACAAATCCAAATGAAATCTGCGCACAACAATAAAGTTTTTTTCCCAAAAAAAAAAAAGTTTTATCCGCTGAAAAAAAATACTTTTTTTGGGCTAAAGAAAGAAAAACTTTGCTTGGGCTGTGCGCACTTTGTTTTCTGATAAATTTATACAGATATCTATTTGTAATATTTCTTTTCTTCTCTCTTTTTTCTTTGATATGGATAGGAATGCCTGATGAAATTTCGTTTCGTATACACTTTTGATTGAATTTTCAGTTTGCCATTTTGCCTTTTTCATTTTTGTGCCTTCAGCCGGAGGCAAATTAAAGATTGTGAGGATGGGGAAAAAAATAGGATTTGTAAGCACTTTCGGAGCACCAGCCTTCAATTACAGCTGGTAAATTGCTTGGGGAGAAATTGTGTGGTGGGTGATGGGTAAGTCGAGATTTAATCACAATTAACGTCATTTGAGCAATCGGATAAAAACCACAAAAGCCAATTAGTCGGCAGCAAACTTTTTAATGTATCACAAAATGGGGGAAATGAAAAGTTTTTAATATCGCGATAATTGTATAATAATGGCAAACAAGTGCATAAATAAAGATAAGGCTAAACTCATAAATAATGCAAAAATTATGCACAAAATCCCTGCGAAAATGTGCCGAGCAAAAAGTGCAGCTGTCAATTGAATTTATTATATAATTAAGTGCAATTTGTGTGCCGCTAATTGCAACGGTTTTTCGGGCTCCATTCGCGGCTAATTGTTTACTGCCAAGTAAAAAAGAATAAAATTGGTGGAACGTGCCGTTCCACACACATGATTTAAGGCTCATTAAAGTGGGAAATGCACACAAGTCAATTAAATGTTATCTGTGATTAAGCTTGTTAGTTTGCAATTTTATGCTGATCACTAAAGGGTTTAAAAATGCAAACAATAAAGTTGCATTCCGATGGGTTTAACCACAGCCATAAAATTATTTTGTATGTTAAAAATTATTTCGGTTAGCATCTGACATATGCAAATAACAAACAATCCTCTTTACGAGTTTTAAAAGGGTTTCGTGCAATTTGAGCTCTTTGTTTGCATAACATACATTGATATCTTCAACCGCAACAATAGTTTTAATCCACGAATAATCATTTTGTTAAACCGAAATTGCATTCAATGTTCTCCATTAACTTTAATGAATATTTCGCACATTTTTCCCTCCATTTAGTTACAACTTTTGGGTGCTACAGATTTTTAATTAATCAATGACAAATTGTGAATGTGCGACCGCACTCTGTGTGTGTGCTCAATGGCTGATTAATTAAACAACAATAAAGGCAGACAGAAGGCGGTGCGATGCGGTGGCCGCCCAACTGATTTTTATATTAATTATCAAAATGTTTGCCAGCATTAATGTTATGTGCAAATTTGTAGCGCTCTTTTGCCGGCTGCCTATTTGCAGGCTCATTAAAAACGGACAATGCCTCGTTGCACTTTCC